>CAUYQG010088285.1:0-14204 GCA_963574415.1 Tarsius wallacei | reverse complement strand
CCTGGGGTAGGATTTAAAATACAAGGAACGTGAGGTAAGAGTTTATAAAATATAGCAAACATTTCTTTTACAGCAATTATAGCACAAATCACAGCAAATATTTTTTTCAGCAAAACAGTTTTTAAGTCTCTTATTTTCAAGACTCTCACAGATAGGCACGTCCAAGTGGTCACAATGCCTTTATTCATGAAAATAGAAAGCACAGGTCCTTATCAAGAGCACGCTCAGTGAGCTCCTGTCAGGTCTTATTCATCCCTGTCAATCCATGTAGCACCTGGCGCATAGTAGGCACCTTATAAATATTTGTCGAATAAAGTTGTCATATACAGCAGTGATTGCATTGCCATGGCATAAGTGGCTCATGTTTATACCTTTGAGAAGGCTAAGGGGAAAAATACAATTAAAATTTATTGCCACCATCAGAATGCTGAGATGTACTAAAGGAAGACTTGGATTATTTTTATGTTGCCATTCTTTTGAAAAAATGTAAGTATGTTTACAATGTATGAGACTTTCATGCAAAATCCCTGAGAAATAATGATAATTTAAATAAAACAAGGCATTATGCCAACCGTCTAGTACGGTGTTCATCAAATTCTTGGCTGGGACCCACAGTAAGAAATGTATTTATTTATTGCTGGGGAGTACCAACTGCAGTACACACATACTTTCAAACATACTTACATATATAAAACTGAAATAGGCATCTCCATGAAACAAGATTTCCTCTTACTATGCATACATTCACGCTAATAGTTCAGATTCTATATCACTTTTTAAAATAATTTCATAGTCTTCTAACTGGCTGCAAGTACAGCTTGAAAATGCTGATCTAGTGGGTGCTTACAAATATGCAAAGGCATGAATGGGTCCTAATTGTATGGGAGACAGAAAGCAGGCAACCCCCCTTGTGGCTTTCTTTTTTAAATAAATACTTTGTGACATAAGTAATTGAAGGAGGAGAGAATCATTTGCTGAGGAGAGTACCCATTACGTTTTCTAGAATATCTTCTTTTTAAAATTCTGATTATTATCAGACATTATAAATATGTCTCAATGAAGCATAACTAAATCCAGGAGAAAAGACTAGAATGTTTTAATAGATTGAAGGAAAATTACTTAGCATGTTGAGGAATTTTTTTTTTACATATTATAAATTTCACATTGCTTTAATATTCATTACCATTTGAACTTACATGGAATTGGACACTCAAGTGACATTGTGTTCAAGTGATATTTTTCTCATTGTATAAACAAGATAACTGAGACCTATTAAGGTTATGACATCGATCAGTAGCCGAGCCACACCCAGACTCCTAACTTTCTAACTCCCACATTTCTGCTTTTAAATTTTTTTCTTTAATTTTTAGTTGATACATAATAATTGTACATATTTATGGTCTACATAGTAATATTTTAATATGTATACAATGTGTCCTGATCAAATCACAGTAATTAGCTTATTCATCACCTGAAACATTTATCATTTCTTTGTGTTGGGAACATTCAAAATCCTTTCTTCTAGCTATTTGAAAATATATGATATGTTCTTTTATGCTGTAGTCACTCAGCCGTGCTATGGAACACTAGAATTTATCCCTCCTATCTAGACCTAAGTTTGCGTCTGTTAACCAGCCTCTCCCCACCCTCTCCTCCCCACAACTTTCCTCAGCCTCTAATGACCACAATTCTACACTTCCATGAACTCAAAATTTTTAGCTCTCACATATCATTTTTCAGGAGTACTATGTTAATAGATAAATAGGTACCAAGCTAAGAGCCTAAAATGCAATGAGAAATATAAAGAAAAATATGAAAATTAAAGCTAAAATAGTTCAGACCAATATGCATATCATGACTTTGTTGAAGTATAACACAAAGTTCCAAAACTGTGCTAACAACTTATATGACACTGATCTTTATGATTCAGTGGAAATCTTGACTAAACTTTAATTGGAATTAGTCATTCAAAGGATATTTATATTTGTTTTAATCCTAGTCAGGCTATACCTGATACATTTTTAAATCTATTGACATAAAATATTCTACCACAGAGGATAATATAATGTTTAGATACCTACATATGTAATTCACAAGTAAAGAATCTTATAAATAAAATATTACATATTTTATTGGCCTTTGTAAGATAATCCCTAATCAATTCAAGTTTAAATAATAATCTGGGAGTTGGAAAATCTGAGTTTAAATCAACCACTAATTAATGGCATAATTGGATATGAATGTCAGTTGACTTTCTGAACCTCAGTTTCTCATGCATAACAAGGAGACAAAACCAACTTTATGTATTTGCAGTAATACTCTGAATTACAAAATAGATCATACATAATCTATAAAACTCCAACAAGATGTGATTTATTACTAGTAATTTCACAAAATAGAGCAGTATTCAAGAATTAAGTGGTAAGTTTCATAAGTCTTCCTATTGGGGCCAACTTAATTTCAATGTGTTTGTATGTATTTAAAATTTATTTGTAAATTTTGCACTATATTTTATCAATACTCTCTCTTTTTCCTTCCCTTGTCTACAAATTCTAACTGGTGTCAAAGTACTACTATTTAATTACATATCTTCTATGAAGTAACAAAAGTATTTTACAGTATGTAAGCAGTCACAAACTTTTTAAAAGTCTACTAAAATAAATGTTTTTCTTTTATTCTTTAAAAAAAAAACAAAACTATTTGTACCTGTACATGCAGACAAAATTGAGAGAGAATGGGGTTTTTAAGATTGTCACTTAACCAGCAATGGATAAATTCTACTTTTACTATAAATGGGAGGGCAACTGTAATTCCATAGGAAGCTTATATCTTGATACTTAGGATGATAATAGCGAGCGTTTATTGAGCTTTTGATATTTTTCTAAGGTCTTAACATGTGTTAACTTATTTGGGCCCCAGGAAACCTCTGTGTTGTTGGTATTGTTTTCAGCCCTATTTTATAGCTGCAAAAACCGATGCAGAGAGAAGTTAAGGTCATATAACCAGCAAGTGGAAAAGCTGTTATTCTAACCCGAGCAGCATCCGTATTTGTTTTTGTATTCCAAGATAAACAGCCGAGATTTGGTTAGTCTTATTTTGCCAGGCGAGTGGCCTCTTTAGGCTCACATCAATCTAGAGAAAAGGTCCCATAATGTGTTTCCTAATGCCACCATCTTTTCTACCTCTCAAGCCAGTCCTCGTCTTTTTACCCTTACATGCAGACATGTCTAATACTGACTTTTCAAGGGAAGACAAAACTGCTGACTGGCTGGCCTTTCATGGATAGAGAGAGAGACAGAAGTAGCCTTGCAGGCCCCATTTCCTTTTCCTACACAAGCAAGTGTTTGTTTAAGATGGGAATTACTACATTTATCACGGGAGAGCAGTGCCAAGACTAAAAGCTGGAAAACATGAGAAGTGTGGCCCTAGGGCCAAAGAACATTTTCTTAATACCTCTTTTTGACTAACCTGATTGTTCCTTCCTCCTTGGTCGGTCATGTGAGGTGTAACATACCCTTTTAGAGCAGAGACTTAATATCAAGAAGGTTTGTCTGCCTAGGTATGGGCTTTTAAGAGCAGTGAAAAGTGCTGCAGAAGATAACAGCACACAGATCTCTTTTCCCTTTGGTGTTCAACTGAATACTGAGTTTTGAGTCCCCTGTGTATCTAGAATATAAAAGGCTTGTTTTTTTCCCCCAGTAAGTTCTAGTTCTAGCCTCCCACAGAGGTGCTCGTGCATGTGACTGCACGGTTTGCTTGGATGAATTCCATATACAGGGTTCTCTAGATGTACACACAGCTTTCCAGATTACCTCCTGCAAGTTTCAGTGGCTTTGCTGTGGGAAGAAGAAAAGCAGAAGTGGTGAAGAAGCCTCGGGCGTGGCGGTGTACTTCTACCCCAGCTAATGAAATACTTGACGGGCACTGGGCAGCCACCTAGCATGGGGACCCCTGCTCTGCTTGCCTCTCTGTCACCTTAGGGCTGAGATGGATCATTCTTTACCAGCACAGAGTTATTAAATAGCAAAATGCACCAAAGTTGACAAAACCATGTTGACAAAATTAAAGCCGATGGAGAATTGTGTTTGGGTAAAAACAAAATGTCGTTGAATCTATATCTGATCTTATTTTTCAGGAATACTAAAAACATTTGCTTTCAAAACTATTCAAATGTATTGGTGTTAAGAATTTGTTTAGCCAGGCTTGGTGGCTCAGGCCTATAATCCCAGCAACTCAAGAGGCTGAGACAGGAGGATTGCGTGGGCAACATAATAGGACCCTGTCTCGGAAAAGAAAAGAAAAGAAAAACAATCTATTTAGTAATAGAAAAGAAAAAGAAAGTAGAGGTTTAAAAATTGGAAAACAGGAGGAAAAATTACTACTCTGCAGATGGTATGATTATAGACCTGAAAACCTAGGAGAAAAACCAGAAAACTCTTATAGTAAGATAACTCATTTAGATGGCATGGAATGAGATTAATGTACTGAAATCTGTAGCATTCATATACATATATATATATATATATATATATTTTTTTTTTTTTTTTTTAGTTAGAGTACAGTGGCACACTCATGACTACTGCAGACTTGACCTGCTGGGCTCAGGTGATCCTTTAGAACTACAGACATGCCACCATGCACTGCTAGTTTGTATGATTTATTGTAGAGACAAGGTCTCACCAAGTTGCCCAGGCTGGTCTCAAACCCCCAGGCTCAGGCAATCCTCTCACCTCAGCCTCCCAAAGTGCTGGGATTACAGATTGAGCCACCACACCCGGCCTATATATTTTTTTAAACACTCTTTTTTTTTTTCCACAGCAAGAAAAAAACATACAAAAACAGAAATGTGCCTAGAAATAAATTTAGCAAGAAATATACAAGAACCATAGGAAGACAATTTTAATATACTGAAGTACAAAGAAACCTCAAATAGAAAGGCATACTGTGGTCTTGATAATAGAACTTAACATTATAAGGATGTCATTTCTTTCTAAGTTGATCTATAAAGTTATCATGATTGCAATAAAAATAACACAGTTAGATTCACTTACAGGAACTGGTGTATGTTAAAACTGGTGTCTCACACTAATGACAAAAGATGGGCCAGTTAACAAATGATGTTGGGACAACCAAGCAGACATCAGGAGGAGGCGGTCCATAACCCGTGTCTTACATGGATATACTCCAAGTGACTGAAAGATTTCATATATAAAGTGAAAAAAAATACTAGAGGAAACTGTGAGAGAATCGTGTTATACCCTGAGAGTAGGGAAAGTGTGTAACTATAACTTAAAACTCAGAAGGTGTACAAGAAAAAAATGGATAAATTTGACTACATAAAAAACATTTCTGCATGACAAAAACACTAGAAGCAGAGTTAATGGGCAGATATGTTGCAATTCATATAAGAAATTAATTTCTCTTATAATAGATCTTACAAATCTCCTTTTAAAATACTGATATCTCAACATAAAAATGGGAGAAGAATCTGAATAAATGTTTCAAAGAAAAAGCACAGTGTTTCTTTCTTTTTTTTTTTTGAGTTGGAGTCTCACTCCATCACCCAGACTGGAGTGCAGTGGCTCACTCCCGGCCACCACAGCCTCCCTTGACTTGCTGGGCTCCAGCGATCCTTCTGCCTCAGCCTTCTGAGTAGCCAGAACTACAGTCGTGTGCTACCATGCCTGGCTAATTTTTGTTGTAGTATAGAGACAAGATCTTGCCAAGTTGCCCGGGCGGATCCCGAACCCGCGGGCTCAGGCATTCCACTCACCTTGGCCTCCCAAAGTGCTGGGATTATAGGCTGAGCCACCGAGCCGGGCCCACAGTGTTTCTTAAACATATTGCAAGAGGCTGGACCTCTCTCGTGATGGGGAACTTCCATGTAAGACTCAGGAGTTCTCATTTAGTAGACTGGCAGCATTGATAGGTTGGATAATGCCCTGTGTTGGAAGGGTGGGGGATGGCCAGTGTCCCAAGGAGGCAGGTCATCAATATCTGTTAGCTATGAATGTGTATATCTTTTAATCAAGCAGTTCCTCTAGAAATTTAACCTACAAGTATACTTGTACCTGTGTGAAACCAGTTATTCACTGCAGTGTTTGTAATAGCAAAAGATTGAAAACCTATCTAAGTGGCTGTCAATAGAGGGCTGCTTAAATGGTGTAGCATTTAGTGTAACATGATTTCGCTTTTTAAAAAAGCCTAGGCATCTAGGGATGGCTGAGAATTTTCTTGGTCAGATACAGCACATCTGTGAGAAAGCTATAGGTACTGGTATACCTAACGGTAAGCTACTGAATGCTTTCCACCTGAGATTGCTACTGGACAAGGATATCTGATCTTACCACTTCTCCACTTGGTAACAGAAGTCCTAGGAATTGCAACAATGTGAGGGAAAAAATGAAAAGAAATGTGTAAAACCATTTCTATACACCTGACCTGACTGCTTCTACAGAAATATCCAAGAGAAGCTACAAGACAAATTGAGCAAAGGTGCAAGATTCAAGCCAAATCGTATTTCTGCACACTAGCAGCAAACAACTAGGAAATAATTTTAAGTCCATCTTCAGCAGAATAAAAAAACTCTAGAATATTTAGAAATAAATTCAAGAGAAGACATGTAAGACGCCAACTGAAAACGATAAGACATTATTGGGACAAATTAAACAACACCCAAATAATTTAAGTAGAGAAATACGCCTTATGCATGAACTGTTTTAGTGTTGTTAGTTCTGTAGATTTAACACAATCCTTCAATGTAATTTTTAAAGGAATTGATAAGTTTATTCCAAAAATGACAGAAAGATCCAGAGTCACACACACACACACAAATCTTGAAGAAGAACAGTAACATTGGGGGCTCACTCTACCTGATTTGAAGAGTTTTTATAAAGTCACAGTGACTAAGACAGTGTGGTATTGAAACAAGGATAGACAAATATATGAATGGAACAGAACAGAGAACCCTGAAATGGAACTGAAGATACATGGTCAACTGATTTTTCAATGAAAGTACCAAAGAAAACAGTCTTAAAACAAGTGGTACTGGAGCCAGCAGAAGACATGGAATCTGGACTCTTACTTCAGAACTACAGAAAGATTAATTTGAGCTAGATCTTTCTTAGACCTAAACACAAGAGTTAAATCTGTAAAGCTTCTAGAAGAAAACATTGGAGAGTATTGTTGTCACCTTGAAGTAGGCAAAGATTTCTTTGAGAGGACACAAGCACTATAAATAAAAGAAAAAAAGATACATTGGTCTTAATCAAAATGTGAAACTTCCACTCATCCAAAGACATCATTAAGAAAATGAAAAAGAAAAAAGCTACAAACTGGGATAAAATATTCACAATGCATACATGGGGCAAATGCCAGACTATATAAAGAATCTTTTTTTTTTTGAGTTGGCATCTCACTCCTTTAGCCAGGCTGGAGTGCAGTGGCACGCACACGGCCACCCCAGCATCTACTTGCTGGGCTCCGGTGATCCTTCTGCCTCAGCCTTCTGAGTAGCTGGAACTACAGGCATGTGCTACCGCGCCCAGTTAATTTTTGATTTTATTGTAGAGACAAGGTCTCACCAAGTTGCCCAGGCTGGTCTCGAACCCGCAGGCTCAGGCAATTCACTCGCCTCAGCCTCCCAAAGTGCTGGGATTACAAGCTGAGCCACTGAGCCCAGTCAAGAATTTCTTTAAATCAGGACCTGCAATCTTTTTCTGTAGAGGGTCAGATAATATATGTTTTAGGCTTTGTGGATTATACTGTCATTGTCACAACTACTCTGTCAGTTCAGTGTAGTGCAAAAGCAGCCATAGAAAGTCCTTAAACAAATGAGCTTTGCCGCACTTCTTTTTTTTTTTAAGAAACAAGGTCTTAGCCAGTTGTGGTGGCTCGTGCCTGTAATCCCAGCACTTTGGGAGGCTGAGGTGAGAGGATTGCCTGAGCTCAGGGGTTTGAAACCAGCCTGAGCAACATGGAGAGACCTTGTCTCTACAATAAAATTAAAAAAATTAGCTAGGCATGGTGGCGCATGCCTGTGGTTCCAGCTACTTGGAAGGCTGAGGTGGAAGGATCACCTGAGCCCAGCAAGTCAAGGCTGCAGTGGCTGTGAGCATGTCACTGCACTCCAGCCTGGGCAACAGAGTGAGACTCCTGCTCAAAAAACCAAAAAAAAGGTCTTGCTCTGTCACCCAAGCTGGAGTACAGTGGCATGATCATAGCTCACTGTAACCTTGAAATCCTTGGGCTCAAAGTGATCTTCCTGCCTCAGCCTCCTGAGTAGCTGAGACTACAGGTGCATACCAATGAGCTACTCATTTTTAAATTTTTTGTAAAGATGGAGTCTCACTATGTTGGTTAAGCTGATCTTGAACTCCTGGCCTCAATCAATCCTCCTGCCTTGACCTCCCAGATAGTTAGAATTACAAGTGTGAGCCAGTGCATCTGGCCACTTTGCTGCTTTTCAATAAAACTTTATGTACAAATTTGGCCAACCCCAGACTTTAAATCAATAACAAAGATACAAACAGCCTAATAAAACTGGGCAGAAGACTTGGACACTTCTCAAAAGAAGAAATGCAGACAGCCTATAGGCACACGAAGTGATGCTTAATATTGTTAGCCATGAGGGAAATGCAAATTAAAACCACAATGAGATATCACAACTCACCTACTAGAGGTGAGTTTTAAAAACTAATAATACCAGGATGAGGATATGGAACAACTGGAACCCTCACATACCACTGGTAGGAATGGTGAATAGTGCAGCCAACTAGAAAGAATTCCCTTCTTATCAACTCTCACCCCTTTCATGTGCTCAGTGTGGGTGTGGGTTTAAGAATGATCTAACCAGTTTTCTCCCACTGCTTTTCTGGCAAGCCCTGAATCAGGCAGGATCTGGCATCCCTTTCTAGAATATAATGTATAATTATCATCTTTGAATTCAGTTGCTGACTTCCAGTTAAACCTCCTGTTATATTTATATATGCTGCAAATGTCTAGAGTTATATATGAAAAACCAAAAACAGTGGGTGCCTGGGAGGAAGCTTCAGCAGCTCAGAGACCAGGAAGGGAAGGTTCTTGCTGTTTAACGTGTCATACCTTTTGGAATTAAAGTCATGTAAATGCATTGCCCCTTCAAAAACTTAGCTTAAAAAAACTTCTCTGTTGTGTTACTCTCCTCTTGAACCACTCTCCGGTGACTCAGAAACTATTTCTGTAATACTGTGACTTCCTGAGAAAGATTCTTCCACGTATTCCATGTTGGGAGTTTCAGAGGTAATTTTTTTTCTTGATGGCAATGTAATATTGTTTTCATTTGATTTCCTCCTTGTTTCATCCTCATACATTTCACAAAACGATTGGTGACTAGGCTTTGAGCAACCTGTTAGATAATTTGGCACTTCTTGGGTTGGGATTACTTCCACTGTCTGGGGTTTATGGAAAGAAAGAATAGTACCCTGGGAAGGTATTGGTGGCCTCATTAAGACTCATTAGCATGTATGTTCCTGGGCATTTTTACATTTCAGAAAGGGATTCAAAAAAGGTCAATTTCTCATCTACCCAAGAGAATTGTCAAGAGCAGAGTCAATCACACATCTATGACTCATCTATTAAGCATTCCCTCTGATCTTAGCAAGGCTCAAACCTGATGTGCCTTTGTAAAGAGGACAGTACAAAGCTGCTGGTGTCGTTAACACTTTCTGACTGGTCCAGTTCATATAGTTCCTTGCAGAAATGGAATTCTTGTGTTGGAGTTGAGAGTTTGTATCTACGACGGGCCAAGAAGGAGAGTCAAAAATGTTCCCCATAAAGAAAATGAGGTGCCGGGCGTGTTCCCACCTGTAATCCCGCACTTTGGGAGGCAGAGGCTAGAGGATTATCTGAGCCCATGGGTTTGAGACCAGCCTGGGCAACATGGCAAGACCTCGTTTCTATAGTAAATAAAAAAATCAGCTGGGCATGGTGACACATGCCTGTGGTTCCAGCTACTTGGAAGGCTGAAGTTGAAGGATCACCTGAGCCCAGCAGGTCGAGGCTGCGGTGGCTGTAAGCATGCCACTGCACTCCAGCCTGAGTGACAGAGTAGGATTCTGACTCAAAAAAAAAAAAAAAAAAGTCCTGGAGAGCACAGTGAGACCTCATCTCTACAAAAACAAAAAATTAGCTGGCTGTGGCAGTGTGTGTTTGTAGTCCCAGCTATTTGAGAGGCTGAGGGAAAAAAAAAAAAAAGAAAATGTGGTACATATATATATACACACAGAGTATTCATTAGCCTTGGGGAAAAAAAAACCATGAATGCACCCAGAAGACATTATGTTAAGTGAAGTAAGCCAGGCACAGACAGACAAATATTATACAATCTCACTTTTATGAAGAATCTAAAAAAGTCAAATGCATGGAAACAGAATAGAATGGTGGGTACCAGGAACAAGAGGTGGGTGGAGGTAGATGGGGAAATGGGAGATGTTGATTGAAGGTACTCATTTCAGTTATGTAGGATGAAATAGTTCTAGACATATAACGTACAGCATGGTATACTTGAAATGTGCTGAGAGAGTAGATCTTAAGTGTCCTCACAATAAAAATGTACCTATGTGAGGTGTTGGATATGTTAATTAGCTTGACTGCAATATCACCTCACAATGTGTATGTATATCAAAACATCACGTACATCTTAAATACAAGCAATTTTTATTTTATTTTATGTACTTATTTTTTTTGAGATGTAATCTCACTCAGTCGCCCAAGCTGGAGTGCAGTGTCACACTCAACAGCCACTGCAGCCTCGACCTGCTGGGTTCAGGTGTGATTCTTCCACTTCAGCTGTCCAAGTAGCTGGAACTACAGGTATGCACCACCACACCCGGCTAATTTTTTTGATTTATTGTAGAGATGAGGTCTGACCAAGTTGCCTAGAATGGTCTTGAACCTGTGGACTCAGGCAATCCTCTCACCTTGGCCTCCCAAAGTGCTGGGATTGTAGTCGTGAGCCACCACACCCAGCCACAATTTTTATTTTTTAAGGTGTTGCTCCCAAGTTTAGGTTTTTGGTTTCGCTACATCCCCATGATCAGCTTCCCATCCAGTGCATCAACTGATCACTGCAGCAGAGCAAAGCTGCTTGGCTTCCCATGCTGTGCTTTGCAAACCAGATGCTAAACTACTTGCTATTACAGCAGATCTTATGCGTTCTTGGTGGTTGAGAATTTTAAATAAATATTTTAAATAAATAACTTGTTTTCAAGATAATTAAATAAACATTTTTGCTATCTATTCTATTTATTTTTAGCAAGTCTTTTCCCTTGTTTAACCAATGCATTCCTCAAACACCGGAGTGTTACTCCCTGTTTGCATCTGTTTTGATAAATGATGTGGACACCCTCCATCGAATACTCAGCGGAATAATGTCAGGAAGAGATACAATCCTTGGCCTGTGTATCCTCGCATTAGGTAATTCTCAGTTTCGTTTATTTTAGTAATTGTTTGTGGAATGTCAAAGTTCCTAGCACTTCTGTGTGTTGAACAATGATAAGTAGTTTCTTAACTTACAATATAAACCTTTGTATTTATTTTCTTTATAGATATTTTTCGATGTTTCAAATTTAAGTGGGGGAGAGGCGATAAGAATAGGAGAGAAACAGCTGGCTCTGCCAGAAACCTGTGGGGTGGGGTGGCCTGATGTGCTGGCCATGTCCCAGTCTGGTCCTCAGCCCTGTGGAAGGGGTGATGTATAAATTAGGTTACCAATTTATGAATTGGCTATGAAAAGCATAGCTGTTAGGGGGACCAGAAGCCATGTCAAATATGAAGTCACAAAAATGAAGTATGGTGGAATTTTTAAACGGTTCATCTGGACTGGTAAGAAGAAAAAGATTCTGGTCTTTGGGAATAAGGCCTGTTTGTTAATTATTTTCTTTAATTCACTCCAAAACGGGCTTCCTGAGCTGGCATGTGCTTTGGAGAGGTGTCGGGTGTCTCTTGTGACTGTCATTTGGTGTTTGGTGGGTGTCCCAGGACATGGTGGGTGTCCCTCACGTTTCTGGTGGGCTTGGCCTTTGTCGCCTGTCCCCACTGCTGCTGTTGGATTCATGTACCCTGCTTACTTTTTCAGCCTTGTCTCTGGCCATGATGCTCACTCTCCGATTCATCACCACCCTTCTGGTTCACATTTTCATTTCCTTGGTGATTTTGGGATTGCTGTGTAAGTATTTCTACTTGATTAATTTATTTTAGATTAAAGTCATTTCCATTAAGTATAGAACTTGAACGTTGGCATTTTTCCAGCTAAATGGGATCTTGGACAGTATCCAGCCCTGTCATTTTACTTGTGAGGAATCCCAGGCCCAGAAAGGGCTGCGGGGGCAACTGTGTTTCCTGGGTCACAGCCAAGTGGATGCCTAGCCTGGCTTTCCTGGATGGCACCATGCCACCCTGAGGCGGACCTGCTGTGGAGTGATCCCAGTGTCTATAATGTTCAAAGAGAATCCCAGCGCCACTGGGAACATCTTAAAGGGTTTCTTCTGCCCTGCATCTCCCCTACTGGTATGGGGTGCCACAGCTGTCGTGCAGAGGCTCTGATCACCTGAAGAGAGGGACGCACAGCTCGAAGACCAGGAGACCGTGTGCTGTGCCCGCTCTCCCCTTGTGGCTGGACTGTGGTCCCACAGGGGTTGGGGAGAGTGGGGCTGAGTGCAGGGGGCGCTCGAGGCCATGATCCCTTCCCAGTTGGCATGGAGCATGGGCATGCATCGCTGAGTGGTGGGGACTCATTCTGAGAGCACGTGTCGGGCAATGCTGCCACTATGTGAACACAGTGAGTGTGCTCACACACCTAGATGGGGCCACCTATCGCGCACCTCGGCTGTGCAGTGTAGCCTACTGCTCCCGGGCTACAAACCTGGGCAGCACGTGACTATACTGAATACTTTAGGCAGCTGTGACACAGTGGGGAGTATTTGTGTGTCTAAACATGGAAAAGGTGCAGTAGCAATACAGTAGAATAATTATACGAGACCACTGGCATATATGCAGTCCATTATTGACCAGACATTGTTGTGTAACGCAGGTCTATGTTTGATTTTTCATAACTGCTTCATTCTTCTGAGTGATCAGCTCTGCCCTCCGCGCGTGGGGCCCTGGACCCCTGTGTTGGTGGACAGGTGAATGATGGGAGGGACGCTCTTCCCACCTGCGATTCGTAAACAGCTGTGCCCTTCCTGTAGTAATCGGGATGGCATGAGGTGGTCTTCTGTACCTGCAGAGTATTTGCAATGCCAGGGTATCCTCAGAATAAGCCTCTGACTTGGGCGATTCCCACAGGCTACATCAGTCTGCCTGGTTTTGTGGATGAGAGCCAACATCCAGGCCCTGGAGGAGCTGTCCCTGCAGAGCTTGCTGGGAGATTAGACTGTGGCTCTCTCACCGTGCTCCTTGCACCATCCTGTCCATGCAGCTTCCTCCCTGCATGGGCCCAGACCCAGCTGTGGGCCAGGCCCCTGTGCTCTGGGTCATCTCCTAGGGTTTCCCACAGACAAGCAGTATCCTGGGACAGGTGGTGCCTCATGGCTGCCTGGCTCTGCCCAGGCCCTCCAGGGGACAGTGGGCATCTGTAGGCCCCTGGGGCTGGGCTTCCACGTGGGGTTGGCTGCCTCACGGCTGGCACGCTGAGCTTTTTGCTGTCCTGTTTTCTAGTTGTCTGCGGTGTCTTATGGTGGCTGTATTACGACTATACCAATGACCTCAGTGTAGAGTTGGACACGGAAAGGGAAAACATGAAGTGTGTGCTGGGGTTTGCTGTGGCATCTTCAGTCATCACGGTAAGACACACCCTCCAGCAGGAGGCCAAGTAGCAGCGAGAACTCTCAAACCCGAATCCTTGAATCCTAGCCAGAAACAACTAGAGTTTGTTTTTCTTTCACTTCAGAATGTGCCTTCTTTGGATCTGAAATACCCGCATAGGAATAAATCAAAACCTTCAAAAGATAAGAAGAAAGGTCTTAATTCTTTCCAGGCCATTTCTGCCAAGTTGCTGTGTCGTCCTTGCTGTTACATGGTGCTCAGGCCAACGGGCTATAGGTGGACACGGGGTGGGCCGGAGCAGGTTTGTGAGGGCTCCAGTGCCCTGCTGGCAAGGAGCAGCGCCCCCAGCCATGGATGCTGGGCTCTGTTGGTGCCAGCCCCCCCGCTCCCAGCACACAGAG
>CAUYQG010088283.1:0-42001 GCA_963574415.1 Tarsius wallacei | reverse complement strand
GGTCATATGGGAGGTTGGTGTTTAGAGCTTTTAGGAATCGCCACACTGCTTTCCACAGAGGTTGCACTAGTTTACACTCCCACCAACAGTGCAGAAGTGTTCCCTTTTTGCCACACCCTCTCCAGCAACTGTTATTTTTTGAGTTATTGATAATTGCCATTCTGACTGGAGTTAGGTCACTCCACCTTTTCATTTGTTACTGTCTGCTTGGTATATTTTTTCCATCCTTTTAAGTTCAACCTATCTGTGTCATTGCATTTAAAGTGTGTCTCTTGTAAACAACATATCGTTGGATCATGCTTTCTTTTTTAAATCTATTCTGAAATTCTTAGATTTTTGATTGGCATTTGTATTCTAACACATTTACTATTATTCTTAATATAGTTGGTTTTATGTCTGCCATTTTATTTTTGTTTTCTATATGTCACATATTATTTTACTCCTCTATTTGTTTTTAATGCTCTCTCCCACATTGAGTCAATAGTTTTTAGTGTAACATCTTCATCTATGTAATTTTTTTGCCATTTTAAACTATGTTTTCAGTGATTGCTCTGCAGTGATTCTCAACTTCTCAGAATCGACATGTGATTTATAAAAAGTTAATTGCACTGAGATAAAGATATACTACATCAATATATACTACACACCTAGCAATGCACTGTTAAAATTATTGCTTTATATAGTTTTATGGCTATTAAGTAGCTTAGAACAGAAAGGAGAATAAGTACATATTTATGAAGTTTGTTACATTAACCTTCTAATTTGTCATTTCTGGTCCTCTTCATTTGTTCTGTGGGTTCAACTAATCATCTGCTATAATTTTCTGATTCCAATGTAGCTTTGTTCTCATACAACCCCTTTGAGCTATTGTTGTCAAATGTATTGCATTTCTATATGTCATGGGTGTAACTATGTAATTATAAACATACTATTTTGTACAGCTGCTTTTTAAATCAATTCAGAGGATAAGAAACAAGTATGTATATATATATAATCACATATATATATAATTACAAAATTACCTTTAATAGTGTTCTTTGTTCTTTGTTGTTGTTGTTGTGTGTGTGTGTACGCTAATTATTCTCTGGGGTCACTGGCTTCAGCCTGAATAGCTTCCTTTATTATTTTCTGGAAGGCAAGACTGCTGGTGATGAATTCTCACAATGTGTTTATCTCGGAATGTTCTTATTTCACTTTCAATTTTGAAAGATAGTTTGACTAGATGTAAGATTCTAGGTTAGCAGTTTTGTTCTGTTTTGTTTCTTTCAGCACTTTAAACCTTACTGTCTTTTGATCTTAATAATATCTGATGAGAAGTGAGGCATTAATCTTATTGGGTTTCCCTCATGCCTAATAAGTCATTTTTTTCTCCTACTGTTTTAAAGATTTTCTTTTTGCCTTTAATTTTCTGATTTTCTTTTTGCCTTTAATTTTCTGAATTGTTCCTATGACATGCCTGGGTTTGGATCTTTTTGTGTTTATCCCACTTGGAGTTTATTGAAGTTTGCAATATTTGTTTTTTAAAAATTAAATTTGGTAAGGTTTTAGTCCACTTCCTTCTGATAATATTTCTGCTCCTTTCTATCTTTGTTTAGATTCTCCCCTTGCATACATGTTGGTATGCTTAATCATGTCCCACATTTCTCTTGGAATATGCCTATTTTTATTCATTCTATTTGTTTTTCAAATCTTTTTTTTTTTTTTTGAGTTGGCGTCTCACTCCGTCGCCCAGCCTGGAGTGCAGTGGCCGCTTCCGGCCACCGCAGCCTCGACCTGCTGGGCTCCAGGGATCCTTCCACCTCAGCCTTCTGAGTAGCCGAAACTACAGGTGTGCTCTACCACGCCCGACTAATTTTTTTGATTTATTGTAGAGATGAGGTTTCGCCTGCCCAGGTGGGTCTCGAACCCACGGGCTCAGGTAATCCTCTCACCTCAGCCTCCCAAGGCGCGGGATTACAGGCTGAGCCACCGATCCCGGCTGTTTTTCAAATATTATAATCTCTATCAATTTGTCTTCAAGTTCATCTATTCTTTCTTCTGTCATTTCTAAATATACTTGAAGGTGCTGTAGTTCATCTTTCATTTAGGTTTTTGTACTTTTAGACTCCAGAATTCTTATTTGGTTTTTTTTGAAAAATAATTTATATCCTTTTATTTCTATTTGATGAGACATTGCCATTATAGCTTCTTTAATTAATTAAGTATGGTGCCTTTAATTCTTTGAACATAGTAATGAAGGCTACAATGTCTCTTAATTTCAACCTCTCTGCTAATTTAAACACCTGAGCCTTCTAACAGTATTTTGTTCTTGCTCTTTGTGTGTGTATGAGTGTGTATATTTCACTCTGTTCTGTCTCTTTATATCTCATAATTTTTAATTGAAAGCTAAATATTTTAAGGTAATATAGTTGCAACAGCTCCTCTACATTTCTGAGAATTTGGGGTTATTTTCTTGTTTACTTGTTCAGTGTCTGAGTTAGACTTGTTTAATGACACCTATTTCATCCATAGTATGAAGTTTCTGACACCATCCTTAGAGCCTTGGACATTCACAGTGTCACCCTCCCATAACAGTGACTTTAGCAGGTTCTCACTGCCTGTGTCTTTCTCTCATCTCCTTGTCAAGCCATCTGCTTCATTTGGTATAATACTCAGCTATTTGACTCCACTAATTGCTGGCTGATTGTTCTATTGTTTCTGACAGTGACTTAGTGCATACATAATTCCATAGGCTGAGTTTATTAAATTTCTGAATGTGGTTTTTGAAGCCACTCTTCAAAGCTTCTTATGACCCCAGGAGGGTTCTTTTCACCTGACTCTTCTGTTTGTGCTGACCTAACTGGCTGATGGTTTATCTTGTTCTCAATTAAGAGAAGTTACCAGGATTCTCTTCCTGGCTTCCCACCAAGTCTCCAATGTTTTCATGAGTATGTTGAAGCTTGAACTTGCCCACACTCTATTTTTTTTACATAAAGGCATTTCCTTTGGCAAGAGTTGGCAAGAGTTTTGAGTTTCCTGGGCTAAATCTCTGAGTCCCAGCTCTAAAATTGGAGGTGGGAGCAGTGGCTCACACTTTTCTGGATGACAATCCTGCTTTGTGATCAGGATAGTAGGCCATGATCTTCTTAGCAGGCCTTTCAGAATTAAATCTTTGTCCTATGGACACACTGGGTGGAGGGTGATTGGGGCCCTGGTATCCTCAGTGAGGCCCATCTGTGGCAGCATACCTCTCCTATTTTTGAAGATGGATGCAGGGATAGGAGCCCTTGACCACTAAACCACACTCATCAGAAATATAGCCTCTTCATCTCAGGGTTGAAAGGGATGAGGGATGCTTGCGTCTTTCTCCTCCCAGCAAGATACCATGTCTCTTGCTTGGGAGCTTAGGGGTGAGTAACACCACCTTCTCAGTCGTATCTTTCTGGAGTGTAGCCTCCATCAAGTCTTTTTGGAGTGTAGCCTCCATCAAGTCTTTTTGGAGAGAGTAAGAGGTTGCTCAGATGCACAAAGCTGCCTTTTTTTTTTAAAACCAAAATTGAGTAGATTTTCTTGACTAAATTTTCCTCTATGTGTTATATGTCTGTGGACAAGGTCCCACAACTTTAAATGATTATCAATTTTTAAAAATCGTTTCCACTAACGATGGTGCGCCACTGGGGAAAGGGGCCATGACTTCTTTTGCCTCCATTGTGGACCATGACTTTTAGACTTCATTCCTCTCCAGAGCATGATCTTTATTCACCTGTGTAAGTTTTCTTTTCTTTTTTTTTTGAGTTGGAGTTTTACTGTGTTGCCCAGGCTGGAGCGCAGTAGCACGTTCATGGCCACTCAGCCACTCCAGTGTCGACCTCCTTCCGCCTCAGCCTTCCAAGTATCCGGAACTACAGGCGGACACTACCACACCTGGCTAATTTTT
Organism: Tarsius wallacei; assembly: GCA_963574415.1. Taxonomy (NCBI): domain Eukaryota; kingdom Metazoa; phylum Chordata; class Mammalia; order Primates; family Tarsiidae; genus Tarsius; species Tarsius wallacei. The sequence continues at coordinate 38,085 of CAUYQG010088283.1, read as the reverse complement.
TATTTATTATAGAGATGAGGTCTTGCCAAGGTGCCCAGGCTGGTCTCAAACCCGCAGGCTGAGGCAACCCTCTCACCTCAGCCTCCCAAAGTGCTGGGATGACAGGCTGAGCCACTGAGCCCAGCCTGACCTGTGCAAGTTTTCAAGAGTCCTGTGCAAAACCACTGGTGAACACTGGAAGAAAGTGGTCCTAGGATGGGTATTCCAATGCTGGAACCCATGTCCTCCCTCAGGGACAGTTGGAGGGATAATTGGAGGGACATCCCCACCAGTGGGCAGAAAGTGCCCTAGCTGCCTAAGTCTTCTTCAAGGCTGTGAGTCAGGCCTCGTCTCTGCAAATCACTCTTCCAGTTTCTGTTCTGCCTCAGAAATCCCCATCAGGCTCCCTGCTAACAGACCACCGCTTCTGCTTCTGCTTCTGCTTCTACTTCTGCTTCTGCTTAGGGAGAAGGTCATAGTTAGGAAGTAGACCTTGCCTACCTTGTATTTCTGCTATTACAAGCCCATGATGGAGTTCAGCACCAAGATCCCACAGGGTTAGATTCCATAGTGATAGCTAGGTACCTTACCTGTATTTTCTTCTTCAAAGCCCCTGTAATTCTAAGAGTTAGGTATTAAATATGCCCATGTTACAGATGGAGAAACGAGGCAGAGGGATGCTAGAGAAAATCCACCAATTCACCAGACGGTGAACACATGGATGGAGATAGGGCAAGAGAGGGGTTGATTACCAGCAAGAAGTGCCTAGGGCAATAGGAAGCCGTGAACAGACCCACCACATGCAACAAGCATTCCATGCTTGCATTTTTTTATTGGGAACTATAAATTACATAATCTCAAGACTGTTTTAAGAATGTTTGCATTCCTCTGAAGCTAACGAATATCTTGGTTGTAGAGGGTGATTAAAACAACAACAGCAGCAACAACTTAGTTTTGACGTTAGGTGAATATTATAGTGCAAAGCTGAATTTGAAACAATACTTGACTCAAGAAACTACTGAAGACCACCCATGGATTTAATGAAAAGAGAACATTTCTCCTGAATGGTATTGCACCTTGACAATAGACTTGCAAATAGAGCCTTAATAAGTAAGTTTGACAATAGGTGTTTGATGTAGCTTGGATGTCAGTCCCCTCTGGCTTTCATGCTGCAAGTGGATCCCCAGTGTTGGAGGCAGGACCTGCCAGGAGGCGTTTGGATCACAGGAGCAGATCCCTCACGAATGGCTTGGTGCCCACCCCATGGCAATGAGTGACTTCTCGCTCTGTTAGTTCACTCAGGAGCAGGCTGTTTAAAAGAGCCTGGCATGTCTGTTTCCTTCTCTCTTGCCATGTGATACGCCAGCTCTGCGTCCCCCCTCTGCCATGATTGGAAGCCTTCTGAGGCCTTACCAGAAGCAGATACTGGTACCATGCTTCTTGTACAGTCTGCAGAACCATGAGTCAAATGAACCTCTTTTCTTGATAAATTACTCAGACTCAGGTATTTCTTTTACAGTCATGCAAAATAGACTAAGACACTGTTACTGACTGATAAATTATAAACATGAAAAATATTTGCTGAGATTCAGGATTTGCAGTGGTGTATAGAGGCACAGTCACAATGTGTAGTTTGATGACTGGTAATGACCTAGAAGCATAGATACTAAATATCCTCCTTCTGAGACAGCCAAGAGAGATTAAGGCAGAACAAGCAGAGGAAGGCCAAGCCTGCTCTTCCTTCTCTGGGTGAAACAGCATTGAGAAGCCCCAGGTCTCTTGGTCTTCCCTTTCCCACAAGGGCAGACCGCTGGTTGGGCTCTGTTGTGTTTTCTCTCCTAGTTGGAGCCAAGAAGCTACAAACATCCATTGCAGGAAGTAGATTATGGAAGATTCACTCATTTTTCTACTCTATGGTTGAAAAAATGGCAGTTCCAAGAGCATTGTGTTCTGAATCACTGTGATATTATTAATAACAGTGAAAAGGGTCTTATTCAGCATAGAGAGGAACTTTGTACCCACACAAGACTTTAAAAGCAGGTAGGGGAGCTGACATGTTAACGCAGCTGATCCAGGACAGGACGCAACAGTCACCGGAGCCCTTGGGGAGGATTTATGTACACTTGGTTCAATTGTCCATTCTAGAGAGATGTTTACCTCAGAATTGATCTCGGCACCTCAGAACAGACAGTGCACTTCCAAAATACACGACTTTCATCCCAACAGCACTTCTTAAATATGCAACATTTAAGTAGCTGCTTCCAAAAAAATATGTACTGCAGTCTTACAGATAAATTTTAAAAGGATCACCATGAAATACAAAACATAGCAAAAAAGACAATAAGCACACAGAGTGCAAGCAGTATAGACACAACTCCGTTTCACAAGGATCTGAACCAACCGCCTCGCCTCACCCTCACAGCATTATGTGTGTGTTTAAGGGTTTAGAGATGGACATTTATTTCTCCTAAGGATGTCCTATGTTTCTTCCAGCATTTGTGTCTTTTACATGAAAGTCGATGATTTTTGTCCCAATGCCCAATCCATTCATTCAAGTGCCTACCCAATAAATGACTCATGTGGTGGCTTCACCATGATTCCACAAAGGGACCAGTAGAGAAGAGGGTAGATGACTGAGAGATATTAATGAATACATTGGGGAAGAGCACACAGTCAAGGTGCTGGAAGGAATATCAGTGTTTTTACTGAGGGACATGTGGGGGTAAACTGCTCCCTTTCTGCCTGAAGCCAATTTCTTTTCACCTCGATAACAAAACTGACCATGGATGGTACATACTGAAAGGTGGTCTGGGCACACATGGAAGCATAACAGCTCATGCCGACCTGAGATGACTTCATCAAGACAGCAAAGTCTGTCTTCCACTGATTCACTCTATCTCCTTGCCCTTCTCTCCTCCCCCTTCCCTTCTGCCTTCCAATTTCAGAGCCCTTTACATCTAACTTCTCCATTGATTAATTAGCATCCCATATTCCTTTCCATAGGGTATTTCCCCAAATTCAACTCTTATTATAATTTATCAGTAACTAAGTGCTTAAAGTTGCTTATAGCATGAAGCAGCAGAATGGGCCAATGTCTTATTGTTGACTCCCATTCATGGTAAAACACTATTAAGTCCATCATTATTCAAGTGTGTCATCAGCTGTGACACACTATGTGTGCCATTATACCAGAGCTGACATTGAAGGAGCACAGAGTTAAAAATTATGGAAACCAAGAGATCAATCAGACTCATCACCATCTCTGACCATCCAGGAACCAAAACAAAAAGCTTAGGATGCTTTTGGTGATTCTAGAAATAAGCTTTTTTGATGAGGAAATATAAAATATATGTTATTCAGAGCTTATAAACTTTTGTTTGGATTATTATAGTTACATATATATCAATGTTTAATGTAAGAACCCTAAATACACAAACTAGTGGTACAGTTTAATTCTCATTTCTAAGGAAAAGGCACGACCTCAATATTTAACCATTGTAATAAAAATAAAGCCAGGACTAAAATGCTCTTTTTAATTTTATGCTTTTCCTTTACTTGCCATGTTACAAAAACATATTCAAAAATAAATATGGTATAGGGCCCAACAGGGTCCCACATCCAGTAATTGGCCAGTAAAGATCTCTTCTGGGAAGCACAGTTTCCTGCACTGTTTTTTATGAAGGAGGGTGAAGGAAGGAGTTTTCAGTGGCATCCTGGAGCCAGTTGGAAGGTTCTAGATAACTGGTTTCTAAAAAGGTAGAAAAGAAAGTACAAAAGTGTTAAAACATCTTAATCTGATGAGGATTGAGAGGAAAGAAAAGGAAAGGATGGAGGATGTTTGGAGTACCCGGGTTGGCTTTACTCAATGAGAGAAAGTCAAGGGTTTTAGTAATGCCCTTGTCCCCAGAAGTCCCTCTGGAGATGCTAGGATCTTCATGCAAGGTACACAAGCTACTGATGCTACTGGTGTCTTTGTGCTGAGTGCTCCCTTCTTCCTTGGAACTTGCAAAATGCAGTGTTTCTGAGTATAGAAATAGGTTGAGATATCCCCATCCTTGGTATTTTACTGAGACGAGATAAGATCTCATGAGATGTGTCCTGGAAGCTGGAGTGACAAGGGCCAGCAGAGACCTGTGCCCCATGCAGCCCACACTGAATCTTACTTGAGTGAGGGTCCACTGCAATGGTTTGAGTGTATGTGCCCTTCAACATTCATACATTGGAACCTAATGCCCTGCGTGGTGGTATTAAGAGGCAGTGGCTTCTGGGAAGTGACTAAGCCATAAGCATTCCATCCTGAGAATGAGATTAGTGCCCTTTAAAAAAAAGCTGAAGGGAACACCCTGGTCTTTGTTGTTGTCATTGTTGTGCTTTCTATCATGTGAGGACACACCAACAAGTTCCATTTTGGAAGCGGAGAGCAGCCCTGACCAGACGCCAAATCTGCCGGCACCTTGATCCTGGACTTCCCAGCCTCCAGAACTGTGAGAAATTTTTCTTGTGTATAAATTGCCCATTCTAAGGTATTTTTCTATAGTGACTGGAACTAAATAAGACAACCTCATCTGTCCATTTTCCCAGCACCCCAAATTTCCATTTCTGAAGAATCTTAGATCAAGAAGATATGAACTGTAATGAAGAGATGAAAAAGGTGACGCCTCACCAGGCCTCTAAATCTCACATCTGTATCTCAGTTTCTGTGACCAAGACACTGTGAAGGAGTAGGTTTTCTTGGTTAATGTCATAGCTGTGTCCTCATGTTTCATGGTGAGAGGCTGTAAATCCAGCATCAGCCTGCCATTGACCATGTATGTCTGTGGACAAGACACTTGGACTCAGCTCAGTTTCATCATCTGTAAAATAAGGAAAATAGTCCATGACGGGTTTTGCTTTTACCATTGTAACCATTTCAAGTGTACAGTTCAGCTGTGTCACATTAACATTGCTGTGCAACCATCACCACCATTCATCTCCAGAATTCTTCATCTTCCCAAGCTGAAATTCTGTACCATTAAACACTAAATCTCTATTCCTCCCCCTTCTCGGCCTGGGAAGACCCCTTTCTAACTTCTGACTCCGTGAATTTACCTACTCTCTGTAGCTCATAAATGTGGAATCAGACAGTATTCGTCTTTTGTGACTGGCTTATTTCACATAGCATGATATCTTCATAATTCATCCACATTGTAACATGCGGCCGAGTTTCTTTCTTAAGGCTGAATAATATTGCATTGTGTATATGCCACATTTCATTTATTCCATCAGGGGACACTAGGTTCCATCCTCCTTCTAGCTGCTGTGAAAAATGCTACTTCAAACACTTGTGTACAAACAGCTCTTTGAGACTCTGCTTTCAAGTGTTATGGGTATATGCCTAGGAGTGGCATTGTTGAATCCTAGGGTAACTCCATAGTATTACTTTAAGACTAAAATAAGATTACCCACCAAGGTGTTGCCTGTTAAATATGGTTATATTGTTACTTCTATTTCCGCTCCTTCTCCTGACCTACTAATGTGCCCAGAGGTTCTGACCTCCTGGAAAACACCAGATCTAACTCTTCTTCACTAACAAAAACCTCCAGAGATACTCTATGAAAACACAAGCAGTATAGCTGTATCAAAACAAGACAAGCCAAATTCTAATGCCTGCAGTTATCCTGTGTTAAATTACTTGCTTTCCTATATTAAATTAGTCATTAAAATGCAACCATTCCCAAATATTAAAACCCTGTGTGAATACTTGCATCTTTTCCATAACCAGTCAATGCCAAGTTGGAACTTGTTGGCTGTCAGATAGATACAGGCTTATATCGGGTCTCCCCTGTGATAGAACTCATGTTTCAATTTCCAAACAAACAAGATTTGCTTAACAATATTTATTTTTTTTAATCTAAAATGTGGAAACATGTGTCCTCACTTTGGTGCATTGTTAGAGAAGATGAGTATTGTCCCTTCACAGTAAATCATCAAATTTATAAGATTTTAGAAATAAACTTTCTTATGACCATAAGAACCAAAATATCAAGTATATCACATTCAGCAACATTGAAACTGTGTACCATGGCAGAACATGGTAAATCCCACAAAAAAGAGGGTGGTGACTCCAGGTAAACACATCTATTAAAATATTATAGCCCAAAAAGAGATTACATAAAAATTAGTGTCTATGGAAAAGCCATTTGAAATATTTGAATACTGCATTGCTCAGAAGAGGAAGAGAAGACTATGTCATTGGCATGCCAGAGTGTGATTCTTGGTGTAGTGGTTAAAACTGCAGTGGCAGTGGCCAAACTGCCCAGGTTCAAGTCCTGGCTCTACCACATGTAAACTGGGTGCCCTGGGGCTGGTTATTCAGCATCTCTGTGTCCCAATCCCTTCATCATTTTAAGAGTGATGGTAATTGTTACAGCAACTTAAGAAGAAATGATCAAAATAGTGTCCACCACATAATAACCTCTATGTAAGTATTTTCTGTTATTATTTTATTGCTATTATCAAGTCATGACTACTACCAAACACGTTAGAAATAGTCTTAAACTCAGTAACAAAGCAAGGATGCTAAACCAAGAGCACATTTGGGTTGGAACAGCCAGCACCTCCCTCTCCAAATAACTAGAAAATTCCCTCCAGTGCCACTATCCCAAGTGTGCCACACCCACCCACAAGGTGTTACCAGACTGCCCTGCTCTATCTTAGCCCCCGTCTGGACATCTGGACATGGTCTCTCTCTCTCTCTCTCTCTCTCTCTCTCTCCCCCCACTTTCTCCTTCTCTCCCTCTCTCTCTCCTTCCTTCCTCTTTCTTTCTTTCTCCTCCTTTCTTTTCTTCTTCCCCTGTCTCTCTAGTTCTCTTTATTTTCCTTTTGTCTTCCCTTCCTCTCCTATTTCTTTCTTTCTTTTTTTCTTTCTTTCTTTCTTTCTTTCTCATTTTCACCTTCACTCTTTCCCCCTCCCTTTCTCTCTGTCTTGCTTCCTTTCTCTCACTTTCTCTATTTCTCTTTCTCACTCTCATTCATTTCCTTCCCTCCTCCCTCCCTCCTATCCTTTCTTTCTCCCTCGTCCCCTCTCTTTTTTTTCTCTTTTCCTCTTTTTTCTCACTCTCTTTTTCTCTGTTTCTTTTTCTTCTTCCTCCCTCTCCCTCTTCCTTCCTTCCTTCCTTCCTTTCTAACTTTCACTTTTTTCCTTCACTCACCCATCTCTCTCCCTCCTTTCCTTTCTTTCTTCTTTCCTCCCTTCTTTCTTTCTTTCCTTCTTTCTTTCTTTCTCTTCCTCTTTTTTTCTCACTTTCTCTTTCTGTTTTCTTTTTTTTCTTGAGTTGGAGTCTCACTCTGTCACCCAGGCTGGACTGCAGTGGCACACTCATGGTCACCCAGCGTCGACCTTCTGAGCTCCAGCAATCTTTTCGCCTCAGCCTTCCAAGTAGCCAGAACTACAAGCGTGTTCTACTGTGCCTGGCTAATTTTTTTTTAAATTGTGGAAACATGGTCTGACCAAGTTGCCTGGCTAGTCTCGAACCCGTGGGCTCAGACAATTCACTCTCTTCAGCCTCTCAAAGTGCTGGGATTACAGACTGAGCCACTGAGCCCGGCCTCTCTTTCTGTTTTGTTTCTTTTTCTTCTTCCTCCCTTCCTTCCTTCCTTCCTTCCTTTCATTCAAGAGCTGGTACCTTATCTATGGTGGTCCCTAAGTATCTTCCCAGTAATGTGGGTGCCAGGGAAGCCCCTCTTTTATGGCTAAATCTGGAAGGTCTGAGTCTTGGGGTTTATCAAAGATGACTGTCCCCTGCTTTGAGAAGAACACTGTCTATTAATGAGGTGATCACATCAGGGAGAAGAAAAAAGCCTCTAGCCAGAGAGTGCCAGTCCATTTCTGAGACACATACTCCACTCTCCTGCTGCCTGGGGCTCACTGAGGTCCTGAATTCACCCAGCGGGAAAATTCCCACTTTTACGTAAACCAGTTTGAGTTGGGTTCTTGCAACTTGCAACTACCCTCTCTGAACATCATTTAATATTTTTTTAAAAGTTGAGGACAGTTCTTTAGGACATAAACCATGGAAGGTGACTAGTCTGGTCTAGGTGTTCTTTTCACAGTCTGTTCCAAAATGGAAAACCATGTCTGTCCACAGTCCCAGTTCAAGGAGATAGCATGTGTGGCCAGTTTGGGCTTTGAACCTGATCCAAAGGCAACAAAGCTCTAGCTAACCTATTAATGAGGGCCTAAGGCCTGGCCTTGCAAAATGAATTGGAAAAAAATGAGTATTGTATTGTAGCTTTGAGTTCTCTTCCTTCATGCTTCTTGGCTGAAGTAACGAGAGAGTCAGAAGCAGAACAGAAGGCAGAAGGTGAATGTGGGGTCTGGCAGCAGATCTAAGCGGGGTGCTTCAGGGGGCACAGTGGAGTCAGAGGCTGAGGAGCAGAGCTCCAGAGGAGTTGTGGGGACTTGAACTCCTAGATACATCCATTTCCTGTAGCTGCTGTAAAAGTCACCACCAACTTGATGGCTTTAAACAGCACATCTTCCATCTTGTACTGACTGTTCTGCAGGTCACAGATCTAAAACGGGTTTCACGAGGCCAAACCAAAGTCTCAGCAGGGCTTTGTTCACTTGGAGGCTCCAGGAGATAATCAAGTCTCTCCTTTCCAACTTTCAGAGCTGCCCTGCTTGGTCTACTGCCCTTCATCGACCTCATGGCCAACAGCACCAGGGTATCTTCTCTCTCTGATTCTCCTTCCCACTCCTTGCATTGTGGGGCCCTCTTTGTCTGCGGTTGGATTTCTCTCTGTCTCCCTCTTATATACCTGGGATGGTATTTAGGACCCACTCAGGTAGTCCAGGGCAATCTCCCCATCTCACGTCTGGAAGGAAGCTTGTTCCATGTAAGATCAGGCCCTGGATATCTTTGGGGAACCATTTCCTCCCTGCTTCTCATGAGGCTTGACCTCCAGTTTGAGTGCTAAGGTCTCTGGGACATCCCTGTCTGCCTTTCACTGGCACAAGCATGTGAACGGGCTTAGTTTATGTCTCTGCTTTATTTGGGCTCCTTTGGCTACAAGAAAAAAAGATAAGGTCAAGCACTGAAGTGGAAAAAAAAGTTATGATACATATAATAGCATTTCTGGAAAGTTTAAATATTTCTGTTAGAAAACTTTAGACCTAATAAAAATTTCATGGGTTAGCAAGACAGAAAATAAATATACCTAGAATCAATTACATTCTTTCATACCAGCAGTAACCCGAAATACATCATTTATAAGGAAATTCTATTTACAATAGAAACAAAAATATAAAATATTTAGAAACAAAATTAAGGAGAGATGCATGACCTTTATATAGAAAATGACTAAAGTTTACTGGGAAATATAAAAGCCTTAAATCAAGAGATGAATGCACCACTTTCTCAGGGGGTTAGGGATGGGATGTAAGCATGACAGTGTCAGCTCTTCACAGGTTAATTAGTTTGGGTATGATTTTTCACAGTTTGGGTATGATTTTTCAAGAAAGAGTAAGGGAGGGTTTTAAAGGTTATCAAGAGGGGAAAAAACAGCCAGAGTATTTTTACAGAAAGAAAACTGTGAAGTAACAGTACCAGAGTGGTCAGGAACATGACTATGGAAACAACCCGAACAGGGTTGGAAGCACATCTGTCCCATGTGAACGGAGCGTCTTGGTGAGCTACCCTACTCTGAAGAAGTTTGTTACCTTTCTTGTAAATTAGAGATATGTCAACACCCACAAATACATTCTGAAATGTAGTATCACAAAAGCACCAAAATAGAATGGAATACAATGTGTTCTGGAAGCTGGATCAAATGACTCAGAAAGTGATTCTTATAATGCTGAAAACAAGGTTTCAATGAGAAGACTTAAATAACATTGTTCCAGGACAATGGAATAAGGAAATTAATATTTTCAAATTAACATCTTGTTTTATATCAAATTAAACATGTATGTGAAAGTATACCTTTTAAGTAGAAATCAGTTTCAGTCATGTCACACACACACACACACACACACACACACACACACAAATTAAAGCATTCAATTTGGCCAAAAGTATTTTTAAAATATTCTTCTTGGGGAAAAAATGCAGATTGTGTTGTGTGGGTATCCTCTGTGATGCCAGCACTTGTTATGACTGTGTTTGTCAAGAAGTGATGGAGTCGGGAGTGAACTGAAGCAGGCAGGGCCCCAGTTTTGCCCAAGCTGAGACAGAAGTGCATGCACATGATGGCAAAGGAGAATGCATGAGTACACACACTTGTCTGTATAACTTGAAGTAGGATGATTAACCATAAACAAATAAACAAGTGAAGCAACAAGAGGGAAAAATCAACTAAGAGCTGTTCCCGGTATCAATAATTACAGGCTGAGTATTCTTAATCCAAGATGCTTGGGCCCAGGAGTATTTCAGATTTTAGATGTTTTCAGAGTTTGAAATATTTGCATTATCCTAATCTGGTTCAGCATCCCTAATCTGAAAATTCAAAATCCCAAATGCTCCCATGAGCATTTTCCTTAAGCATCATGTCAGTAGACTAAAAGTTTTTTAGTTTTGGAGCATTTCTGATGTTGGATTTTTGGGTTAAAGGTTCTCAATTAGTAGGCCTTTCAGAAAATGTCTTGCTTTACAGAATTCATTAAAATAAAAAGCAGGTTATCCATGGAGCCTTGGGTTCCTTTTTCTTATCCCCAGATTTCAGAAGATGTATTTCATACACACACAGGCAGCTGAAAACGCCCAGGCACCTGTGGACCAGAGTATGAGAGTGCAGCTCCTAAGCTGGGGTATGTCACCATTTCCATCACAGCCTCCTAGGGTTTCCCTTCCTGAACAGAGCAAAGCCTGTGGGGCACCCTCAGATCTCATCTCCTTCCACCTCCCCTGGAACTCACTTCAATTAGCTATGCTGACCACCTCACTGTTCCCAGAATGAGCTAAAGACCCTCTGCATCAAAGCCTTTGCACCTGCCTTTCCTTTGTCTGGAGATCTCTTCCCAGATCTCACATGACTCCCTCTGTCACCACCTTCAGAAATCTTCTCGAATGTCACCCACCTGTGTTTCATAACAATAAACATAAAAACTAACATGAGAACATAACATGACTTAAAACACTGTAATCTTTTCTTCCCTTGTATGCATGCTTCTTGGATTTATTTTGTCTATAAATACATCTTGGATGTACTTTTGTCATGTATCATCTGGAATACTGTTGGGTTTTTGTTTTGTTTTGTTGCTTATCTGTTGATTTGTCTGCCTTCTGACTATATCGTAGCCCTTTAGTGAGAAGCTGCCTGGAGGCACCTGGGACCCCTCTCTTATCTTGGGCCACCAGGTGGCCCACCATTGGGATTCACTGCCTTGTCTTCCCCCAGACTGGTCTCACTCAGTGACGGAGCTCATCAGGACAGCTGGAGTGGGGACAGTCCAGTCCCCAGGAGGGCCACCACAGGGCAGTCTTTGCTCTGAGACTCCCCACTGGACTGGCCAAGATGCTTTTCAAAGGGATGCCAAAATTCAGCGTTCCTCCTGCCCCATCTTCCCTCCTTCCCGCTCTGTCATGTGGGTGTCAGAACTCATCCTCACTACAGTCCAAGGCTCCCCACCTGCTCTCACTGCCCCTCCCCTGACCATCCTGCTTGGCTGTGCATCTCTTGAAGCCTAACTCCATCTTGATGTCTGCTTCCCACAGGCCCCAGGCAGGCACAGAAGGTAAAAATTTTATCCATTCTGCTCATTCTACACCCTTAACTCCATGAAAGTAGAAATTCTCACTGATGCCATCCGGAAAGCAACACAAAAAATATATATTCAAGCCACGAACAACCAAAGAAATTCAGAATAAAATGGTGTGCTGCTATTTTATGCTTCTGAAATTAACCAAATAAATAATGCTGATGAGTTGATTGTGAGGCCTATGTGATCGTGCACTGCTAATATTTATAATTACCGCATCATTATTTCAAAACTAGCTTGGCAACACGAATACAAGACTTCAAATTTGACCTAGAAATCCCCTGTCTGAGGACTGGTTCTAATGAAATCATTTCAAATAAAACAAAACAAGAAAATAATTGATATTCATCAAGTTATCCATTGTGTCATTAACTGTAAAGTACATTTCCTACCATAGAAAACTGGTCACTTCAATGAGGTCTAGTTAGAAAGGAAACCACTGAATTTGAATTGAAATGAGCTAAAAGCAACATGTTTTGAATCTTGTTTGGGAACAGCACTGGTACAGCTTTCAGCTTTTCCCTTGTCTGTGGAGAGGGATTAATTTTGACCTGCGTCCTCCTGAAGTATCCTGAAAGCGAGACATTTTGTTTCTCCCTGTTTGATAAGCAGGATTTATATTATTTGGGACTCATTTTATCCTCTAAAGCCCAGTGCTTGGAAGGACATTTTGGTGATTTTCAAAAGAGCAATGATTCTGAAACATTAATAATAGTTTTCTGGAGCACAGACAGAAAACAGCTGCATTAAACATACAAATCCATGGTAAGAGACGCCTGGTTTCCAAAATGTTAAGAAGAGCCCCAACGTGCATCCTCAAGTTGGAGAAATAGAAGAGGGCCCAGGGACAGAGTCTCAGACTTTAGTGTGTTGCAAGGCACGCACCCGTGTGCCACACTCCTACCATTTATCTTTTCATCACACACTGTGACCTTTAACTTGGGAGACTCAGTGCAAGAAATATTCACGGATAGTACAACCCATTGAAACCACACATACAAAGTTCAATGATTAAGTTTGCAAACTCATTCTAGAAAAAGTACGGCATATCTCATTGCTGAATATCACTAGGGTCACCTTCAAAGTCCTTCCCTTGGGAAGCTATGCACTGACGCCAGTGCCTGTCAAAGCAATTTTGGAACTCTTTATCTGGAATGGCCTTCAGAGCCATCGTCGTAGTACCCTTGATGTCCTGGATGTCATGAAATGTCTTCCTTTCAATATTTCCTTTAGGGCCGAGCATGGTGGCTCAAGCCTATAATCCCAGCACTTCGGGAGGCTGAGGCAAGAAGATTGCCTGAGCCCACAGGTTCGAGACAAGCCTGGGCAACTTGGGGAGACCTCATTTCTACAATAAATCAAAAAATTAGCCGGGCCTGGTAGCGCATGCCTATAGTTCTGGCTACTCGAAGGTCTGATGAGGTGGAAGGATCACCGGAAACCAGCGGGTCGACAGTGGGGTGGCCAGTGAGTGTACCACTGCACTCCAGCCTGGGCAACAGAGTGAGACTCTGACTCAAAAAATAAATAAATAAATTTCCTTTATCTATGGGTTAAAAAAAAAGCCATTAGGGGCTAGATCAGGTGATTAAGGAGGGTGTTCCCATAATTATTTGTACAACACTACCAATGCCTGCTCATGGTGGCAAGTTTGTGAACTTGACTGTCAGATCCCAACAAATAATGATAACGGCTCTGATGACCATCCCAGAGAAAGAGTTCCCAAACTGCTTTGATGGGCACTGGTGTTGGTGCATGGCTTCCTAAGGGAAGTACTTCGAAGGTGAGTGCAGTGAAACTCAGCAATACGATATGTCGCACTTTTCTAGGATGGTTTACGAACCTAATTGTTGGACCTCATATACATGCACTGCACTAGATGTACCTGCAATAAAAGTTTCACAAAGCAACCCTACATTCCTCATTCTTCTTTGTGCTGTATTCTGGCTTATTCTATTTTAAAATGCTCCATTTCTTCATTCACAAATTATTAATAGGAGGAATGGACTGAATCAGTGTCCTTGCTGTCAGGATGAAGGGGGATGTCTGGAACACTCAGGACACATTTTGACACTATCGGTAGGTGCTTCCTGTTTAAGGAATCCAGATACCCAGAGCTTTCCCCAATAATTTAAGAAAAGGAGACGCAAGCTTTTCAACGTTACCCCTCTCTACGGGGATGCCAAAATCCGACGTTCCTCCTGCCTCGTCAATCTTCAGAACCACTGGGAACTGAGGGGAACCTTGGACTGTGGTGAGGATGAGGTCTGACAAGTTTCAGGATAACTAACTCTTTGGTCACAGATGGAGAACTTGAACAGAGTGGGGGAAAGGAGACAAGAGAACAATTATCTGATACTTTTATTAACCACACATTGCGCTCACCATATCTAATTTAATCTTCAGACCCAGGATGTGGCATACACACCTGCCTTGACTAATAGGAAACTAAGTGCAGAAAAGTTATGAAACTTTCAAATGTCACACCATCAGAAAAAAAAATACTGGAAAGAAGTTCTGTGGAATTCCCATCTATGGAACTTTAAGTTGGGTTTTTGCAGTAGAGAAAAGCTTGAGAATTAATGCAGGAAGCTGTGGGAATTAAGTCGCCCTTTCAAGCATGGGGGTTGAGTATGTGGCTATTGACTTTTAACAGTGTTAGTGAAACATTGCTCTCATTCACAGTTTACTTTGGGACCCTATATTATGATAATTCTTAGGTCATTTTCCATCTAATTAAGAGTTTACTCTGTGTAATGTATTCATTGTAGCAAGTATTCTGGGCCTGAGGTGTCTGGTGAATAGATTAGTGACAGGTGACATGTTGAAGACTGCATTTGGCTGTTTTGCTTCTGTTATTGAATATGTCAGTCATATATTTCTCAACGAATCTGCTATACACAACTTTAACTGAGAGATGTGAGAAATAGTTCAACATGTCTGAGATGTTGCTGTGTACATGTATGTAGTAAATCAGTGACAGTGGTTTGGGTCATGGGATCTGTGGTCAGACAGCTGAGCTCAAATTCTAACTCTAATTCTAACTTGCTAATTAAGTGTTCTTGACTTAGTCAGCTAAGGTTGCTATAACAAGTTACCATAAGCCAGGCTCAGTGACTCAGCCTATAATCCCTCGCTTGGGGAGGCTGAGGTGAGTGGATTGCCTGAGACCTCGGGTTCGAGACCCGCCTGGGCAACTTGGCAAGACCTCATCTCTACAATAAATCAAAAATTAGTTGGGCATGGTAGCACGCACCTGTAGTTCTAGCTACTTGGAAGGCTGAGGCGGAAGGATTGCCTGAGCCCAGCAGGTCGAGTTTGCAGTGGCCGGGAGCGGCCACCGCACTCCAGTCTGGGCGATAGTAAGACTCCAACTGAAAAAAAAAAACCAAGTTACCATAGACTGGGTGGCTTAAACAACATACATGTATTTTTCACAGTTCTGAAGACTGAAAATCTAAGATCATGATGCCAGCAGATCTCATGGCTGACAAGGACTGCTTTCTGGTTTGCGAATGGCTATCCTCTTGTTGAAAACTCACATGGATTAAAACAGAGAGAGAGAGAGAGAGGTAAGCTTTTCTGTGTGCCTTTCTTATAAGGGCACTAATCCCATCGATGAGGGTTCCATCCTCATGACTTGATTAATTTCAAAGACTTCAGCTCCTAATTCCACGACATTGGGGACTTAGGTTTCAATATGTGAATTATAAGGGACACAAACATTCACTCCACAGTAGCTCCCAACCTATTTTCTTTTCTTTAATGTACTCACTCCTTAGGATGGGGAAAATTACATGGGCTCATTTAATAATGAAACATAAAACACCAATACATTTTGTGGACTTTGCATCATTTAAAATGTTTGCAGAGGTTTTTGTTGTTGTTGTTTTGAAAGCAGGATTTATTGAGAGAACAAAAAATCTCCTATAGTGGAAGGGGACCAAGGGGGCTGTCCTATATTTTGTCCAGCCTGGGCAGTATTGCAAGACCTTGTCTTTACCCCCTGCCCCTCCAAAGAAATCAAAAAATTAGCTGGGCATGGTGAAGCAGCCCTGTAGTCCCAGCTACTCGGAAGACTGAGGCAGAAGGATAGCCTAAGCCCAGGAGGTAGATGCTGTTGTTGGCCATGATAGTGCCATCACACTCTAGCCTGGAAGACAGAGTGAGACCCCGACTCAGAAAAAAAAATGTGAAAGAGATTGCACAATATCTAGGTTTCGGTATGTCTGTATCAAGAGAAACAAATGAAGGAAAGAATTGTTGATGAAAGATGCCAAGCTGTAAAAATATTTATGAAGGTTTATTCTGAGCCTAATGTGAGTGACCTAGCCTGTGGTGCCTCCCAAGTGGTCCTGAGACCATACACACAAAGTGGTTGAATTGAGGCTTGGTCATACACATCTTAGGAAGACAGAAGTTACAAAAAACTACAAACCAATTCATGTGAGATTTACATTGGTTCATCCCAAGAAGGCAGGACATCTCCAAGTGGGGACTTGCAAGTCATAGGTGAATTCAAAGATTTCATAACTAACAATTAGAAGCAAGAGTTAGGCTTTGTCTAAGGAATTTTGAACTAAGTAAGGGAAATGCTGCCTTGATATTAAGGGCTGTTGGAGGAAGTTGAGGTTCTTGGTATGAAGATTAAGCCTCATAGTGGCAGCCTTGCGAGAAAATAAGGAGCAAACGCGGAGCTCCTCTGGGGATCCCCAAGGAGATTCTATTCAGATGCATATTTCCCCAAGAGATGGCTTTGCAGGGTCATAAAATGTTTTTGATTTCCTTCTTCATGTTATGTGATGTCATACAAGAGTCAGGCTGGAAAGTAAGCCACTTTATGTAGTGTTAATAAAACCTATCTGATGAGGCTTTGTAGGGTATGACTCCTCAGATCCCTAAATTAGGGATTTAGAGAGAAGAAATAGAAAGATCTGAGTTTAATCCTCATGATGAGATGTTGAATATAAGAAGTTTAGGCTGGGTGGAGTGGCTCACGGCTATAATCCCAGCACTTTGGGAGGCTGAAGCAGGAGAATTGCTTGAGCCCAGGAGCTGGAGACCAGTCTAGGCAACATAGCAAGACTTATGTAGAGACACAATAAAAAGAAAAAAGCTGGGTGTGGTGGTACATACCTGTAGTCCCAGCTACTTGGGAGGCTAAAGTGGAAAGGTCACCTGAGCCCAGGATGATGAGGCTACAGTTAGCCATGACCGAGCCACTGCACTCTAACCTGGATGACAGTGAAGACCCTGACACACACACACACAAAGAAGATAAAAAGTTTAATCCACCTGTGAAGTGTCAACTGATCTTAATTCAAAATTATGCTTTAACCCAGGCAAAAGAGAAGAAGAAACTGGACAGACCAGCATTATTAGGAAATTGTTCCCCATGCTATAAGAGAATTCATAAGAAAATGAATCTTCAAGAAAATGTGCTCTGTGTCCTTGTGTTACTTGTAAGAAGGAATCTCTCTCTCTCTCTCTCTCTCTCTCTCTCTCTCTCTCTCACACACACACACACACACACACACACACACACGATTGGAGGAAAAAGAAAACACAGCTACCTATGTGTCATCTCATGGATTCCCAAAGGTATGATTCTAGCTGTATTTAAAAATTCAACATTTCATTAAATAATTTGCACAGCAAAATTTTGCATTACAATTATCGTAGTTAAATTTTCTGACAAGATCTCCCTTTCTCTGACCCACTGAATATCCCAGAATTACAATGAATTAATCCCCTATGGTATTTACTCTTTCTTTTGTTTTCTTTTTTTTTTGAATTGACGTCTCACTCTGTTGCCCAGGCTGGGGTGCAGTGGCACACTCACGACCACTGAAGCCTCAACCTGCTGGGCTCTGGCGATCCTTCCGCCTCAGCCTTTCCAAGTAGCTGCAACTACAAGCACATGCTACCAAGCACTGCTAATTTTTTTATTTATTGTAGAGACGAGGTCTCACCAAGTTGCCCAGGCATTTCTTGAACTCCTAAGCTTAAGCATTCCTCTTGCCACGACCTCCCAAAGTGCTGGGATTACAGTCTTGGACCACCGTGCCCGGCTTACTCTTTCTTTCCAATCTATGTTTAGTTTTCAAAAATGCTTGACTAATGACCCATCACCACAGTGTTAAAAAGTAAATATGGTCCCGACAACCAATCAATCAATCAGTCAATAACTTGAATGAGCCTATGTAATGTTGATGCTTGGCAACTGCTTTTTATAAATGCCCAATACCCTGTAGCAATTCTAATAACACGTGATAAGTTTATAAAAGTGTATACATACATTTTAAAAGGTGCAAATAAATGTGAAAAAGAGAGAGCAGATTGTCTCTCACAATTGGGGCTGAAGGTTTTAAAAGATACATAGATTCCAAGACAACCTATTCATTTAGTGATAGATCTTTTATTTTTACATCAGTTTTGAAGAATGTCACACCATGTGCTTTTATTCATTTATTGAGGCATATTGTTTATATTCAACTTCCTTTTCCTATTCTTATAAAATAATTTTAATTTTCTAGAGGTGTGTAAAGGAGATCTATTCCAAACTGATGTGTCTGCCAGGCAAAATCACAAGCTGAGGTTTGTATTAGGATATCAGTGACAATGTCAGCTTAGTGTTCCGAGAGCAGCATGTGAAAACAGTGACTCAGAGAAAACTGGCTGCCACCGCCCTTCTGCACACATCTTACCTGTGTGATACGAGCACACCAGGAGATTGCAGGGCAACATTTATTGCATGTAAACGCCACAGAAGAAAAGCAAATGGAGATTTGTCATTCCCTCTGAGGTCCATCGTAAGACCACTAGCTTTAGACCTTGGATAAGAGCTTTACACAAACACCATGTAGGACTACTCATGGTTATTTCTGGTGGCAACCTTTGACCAGAAGTCTGAAGTCTGCATTTTAGGGAAACTCTGCGCGTGAACACTAAGTGTATCTGAGCTACAACGAGGTCACAGAAGCTTCAGTGAGGACCCCAAACTACAGCTCTGATGTCTGATTTTCAGTTCACTTTCGACATGACATCTTTTACTAATGTTATGTTTAGGGGATTTTATCAGGTTGATGCCTAAGTGTGTGGCGTTGGTTTTGGGCATGGCAACACTGTAGTGTTGGGAGTTTGTTTATCGTCTGTCATTTGTCATCTGGAGTGACAATGCTGGGGTTGTGGATATGCCTTGCATTTGGCAGATTTGAAGAAATGTAGTGCTATTTGTGAGCTAAAGAAGAGGGAGTCACGTGGAAAAAAATGAACACTTCTGACATATTCTCCTGTTTGAGTTTAACGGAGAAATAAAGGCAGCAGAGGTGCTCAGGAAGTTTGTGCCGGGGAGAATGACTTCGGGGAAAGCATGGCAAGAAAATAATTTTGTCATTTCTAAGAGGAGCGCTTTGACCTGAGTAATTCTCCATATTCAGGGTAGACCATCGGACTTTGATGAAGACCGTTAAACGTTTTAATCCATGTTGATTCACGTCAACTCGAGAACTGGCAAATGTGATGGACTGTGACCAGTCAACCATTGAGCGACATTTGTGTTTCACAGGCAAGCGAAAACGCTACGAACTTATGCATCAGCCCAATCATTTCCTCTTCCTCTATTCACAGACATTTCTACTTTGGAAACCAAAGTTCTGTTTTGTTAACCCTTCCAATGAGAAAAGGATCACATCTAACTTGCTGGGGGCATTTTAGGTACTATTTAAGAATATCAAACAATGAGAAGTCTCATGCGTAATTAGATGGATGTTTAATATTTGTGGAGTTTTCAGGTCATGCTTGGCTTGATTTATTTTGTTTGAAATCAAGTGCACTTTCATCTCCATCATAATGCAGAGAAACACAGCAGAGGAAAATGATTCTTAATCCTGGCTCCTACAAAGGAGGTTTTGAATATATTTGAATTTCAAGTAATATCTTGTTTCAAACCCTTCAGATGGAGTTGGATAGAGTTGTTTGTAAATTCTAATGTGAAATGCAGTTTAGGATGTACTCAGCACTCACTGGGAAGGAGAAATGGGGGCGAGACAGATTGACGAGTTCTCTCATTCCTTGGCTTTGTGCCAGGGACAGCTAGGATGCTGCTGTGGGTTGACATGTTTCCCTAAAAGAGAATGTCCTGACCCCCCAGTACCTGCGACTATGACCTTATTTAGAAACAGGGTCTTTGCAGAGGTGATGATGTCATTAGGTTGGGCACCCATCCAATATGACCATTGTCCTAATAAGAAGACATTGAGACATGCAGGGAGGGAGCCCTGTGATGACAGAGATTGGTGTGTCTACAAGCCAAGAATCTCAAGGATTGCTGGTAATACCAGAGGCTTAGAGAAAGGAAAGGAAGGATCTTCCTTTCAGGCCTTCAGACACAGCATGGCCCTGCGAGCACCTTGACTTTGGATTTTTTGCCTCCCGTACTGAGACAAAAAAATCCTGTTGTTTCAAGCCAGTCAGGTGGTGAATTGTACGGCAGCTCTTCAGCTGAAGCTTCTTCAAGGTGACCTCCCTTGGGTGACCTAACACAGAGCCCAGGGCCAAAGAGGCCTAATCCATTCAGTCTTCAATGCTGTTTCCAGAAAAATTGAGTATCAATTAGAAAGCACAGTGTCATGTCATGTAAGGAACACCTGAGGTCGTCCAGGTATGGAGACCACTGATTTTACGGACAAGAAAACACAACAGAAGGCTGATGAGATTTCTCATTCATTGGAAACTAAATTACAAAACAAAACCCGTTTGCTTCTAACCTAGTATCATGAAATTGGCACATCAGATACCTGTGTGGAACAACCAAGGTCAGTTCTCCCTCCTGCAGCAGAAACAGGGCCCTCCCTCGGCCTTGTTTTCTTGATTTGCCAAGGGTTAGGGTTACTTTTACTTTCCTGGTGACCTTTGGAAACTGGCTTATCTCTGAACTGAGTTACAGACTGAAGAACATGCCCCAAGGTCTTCTGATGGGGAATGCTGGAGCTTTATGGGAGGTGTGGTTTCCTTGGGAACTGTGATAGAGATCTCTAAGAAACAGAACCACCAGGGTTCTGTGCTGTGTGTGTGTATGTGTATAAAGATTATATTTGTACAGATTATATTTGCAGATTGTATATATATAGATATATACATATATATCTCTATCTATCTATCTATCTATCTATCTATCTAGAGAGAGGGATTTATTATACAATTGGCCTATGCAATTGTGGAGGCAAAGTAGTCCCATGGTCTGCCATGGTCCAAGAGCAGGAGATGGATTTTCCAGCTGGAAAACAGTCAGGCAGAGAGAATGAATTCTTCCTTACTTTTGTTCTGCTCAGGTCTTCCGCAGATTGGATATGGTCCACTCACCCACGTTGAGAGGAATAATCTTCGTTACTCAGTCTACTGATTCAAAGGTTAATCGCACCAGAAACATTCTCACAGACACACCTAGAATAATGTCTAACCCTGTGACCCAGTCAGGTGACACACAAACTTAACTATCAAGAACCCATGAGCTTCTGCCAGGGCCCCACCAACAAGTGTCTCCTCTCTTCATTGACCTTCCCTCACCCACAAGGAGGACTTTGTGCAGGGAAGGGTTGGAATGATGTTTGTTAGAAACCAGAAAAGCCAATAGGTTGATACACCAAACTCAGCCAACATATTCCACACTTGCTTCCTTCCCAACAGTTGACACAACGAAATCCAGTCCACCGTGGCATGGGAGACGGTGCTGAGCTGAAGCTAACCAGTGACATCAAGCGTGGAATGGCAGGGGAAAGACAACAAAGAGGCCGAGGATTCCCTCTCTGCCTGGAAGGTTCTTTATCTGTCTCAACCACCCATCCCCATCATCAGAGTCATTTCCGTGTCCAAGACAGAAAGACAGAAATGTTTCCTTAACTGTACTCCTACAGAATTGTATGCATCTCTTGACTTTGGGAAATGTAGTCATACTATATTAGTCAGTGTTAAGAAGAAAAACAGAAGCAATTATATAATATATTATATATGATTGTTGAGATGTGTAGCAATGCCAAACTGCAGAGTGGACCACAGTCTAGGGCCCAGAATAGCCGAGGTTGGAGACCCAGGAAAGAGATGTCATAGTTTATATCCAAAAACTCTCAAGTTGGAGGAGCAGGGAGAGCCAGGGTTACAGCTGGAGTTCAAAGGCACTTAGCTGGCAAAATCCCTTTTTGCTTAAGGGAGTTCAGTCTTTTGTTCAGACTTTCAACTGATCTATGGCCTTCCACCTACATTACGGATGGCAATCTGCTTTACCTAAAGTCTACTGATTTAAATCATATTTTTGTTTGTCTCTTTGTTTTTTGAGACAGGGTTTCACTCTGTTGCCCCGGCTGGAGTGCCATGGCACAAACATGGCTTACTGCAGCCTCAGGTTCAAGAGATCCTGCAGCCTCAGTTTCCCAAGTAGCTGGGACTACAGGTGTATGCCACCACACACAGATAATTTTTTAAAGCTTTTTAGCACAGCTAATCTAAGGAGATGGGCTCTCTCTTTGTTGCCCAGGCTGGTCTTGAACGCCTGACCTCAAGCAATCCTCCCACCTCAGCCTCCCAAAGTGCTGGGATACAGGCATGAGCCACCATACCAGCTGATTTGAACATTAACCTCATTCAAAACCACCTTCCCAGAAACACTCAGATTAATGTTTGATCACACATCTGGGAATCGTGACCCAGTCAAGTTGACACATAAAATTAACGATCACACACATATTACATATATGTATATGATGGTCACCATCGTGCCCAGGTGGTCCTTTCCAACCTGTGGATTCCACGCACCTCAGCGAGACAGTTTTGCTTCATCACCATCACAGCCTCGCTACTCTGCTCTTCTTGATTCTTCTCTCGCTTTTCCCACCCTAGCCCTGCCCCACCCTCTCCCTGTGGGCCACTCTCCTTTGGTCCCACTTAGAAAGATGCCCAGAAGCCGGGCTCAGTGGCTCAGCCTGTAATCCCGCGCCTTTGGGAGGCTGAGGTGAGCGGATTGCCTGAGCCCGAGGGTTCGAGACCCACCTGGGCAATTGGCGAGACCTCATCTCTCCAATAAATCAAAAAATCAGCCGGGCATGGAAGTGCGCGCCTGTAATTCCGGCTACTCGGAAGGCTGAGGCAGAAGGATCACCGGAGCCCAGCAGGTCGAGGCTGCGGTGGCCGGAAGCGGCCACTGCACTCCAGTCTGGGCGACAGAGTGAGACTCCAACTCAAAAAAAAAAAAGAAAGATGCCCAGAATGTTCCTGGGGTCCTGCAAACCCGGATTCCTTGTTCCCCCTTAGCAAGACGTACTGAATAATTCTGAGTATGAGGACTCCTTGAATCCAGGGACCACTCAGAAAGACACCCAGAAGATTCCTGGGTATGAGGACTCCCTGAAGCCCGGGATCACTTAGCAAGATGCTTAGGAGTTTCCTGGGGACCTGGAAGCCCAGATTCCTGGTTCCCCCTTAGCAAGACACCCAGTATTTTCCTGGGGACCTGGAAGCCCAGATTCCTGGTTCCCCCTTAGCAAGATGCCCTGAGGGTTCCTGGGTACAAGGATTACCTGAACAAAGATCACTTAGCAAGACACCCAGAAGTTTCCTTATGACTGGGCATGCCAGTTTCCTGGTTCCCATTTAGCAAGATGCCCTGAAGTTTCTTGGGAACCTGGAAACTCAGATTCGTCATTACTCCTAGCAAGATGCCCCGAAGGTTCCTGGGGACCTGGAATTCCAGATTCCTGTTTCCCCCTTAGCAGAGCCTTGTATCACCCACTGCTCCTCATGACCTTCAGTCTCTGATGCACTTCAACATCACTCACCGGAGGTCTCACCCAGGGCACAGCTGGAGGCAAGGCTTCCACTCTAGGCCCAGTCATGATTCCCTGTCTTGGGATGGTCCTGCTGGTCACTTTGTCTCTACTGACCACAGCTGTGCCCATCTGGGAGTCCCACTCACAGCTCTAAACTTCATTCTGCGTCACCTGCTTGTTGTCCCCAGAATTACTCCCTGGAACCTGGCGAATTTCTGTGCTGACCACAAGCCATCAATGACATCATTGTTGCGAATCAATTGTATACAACTGGCAGGTCAAGATGTGAGTGATGCCCATCTGAAAGCTAAAGCAAAGGCCAGTTAGGAAATGTAGAAGAGTGAGGAGCAGGAGAAGAACGAAAGAAGGCTGAGAAGGACTGAGAGCAGCACATGGGAAGAGAGAGGTTGATGAGTATGGTTTCACTTTCTTTTCTTTTCTTTGTTCTTACAGAGACAGGGTGTTACTGTGTTGCCCAGGCTGGTCCTGAACCAGCCAGATTGCTAGTTTCAAGCAATCTTCCCGCATGACCTCTCAAAGTTCTGGGATTACAGACTTGAGCCACTATGCCCAGCCAGCATGATTTGACCTTCTTAAAGGAAGAAGGTGGATGAAAATCTTCCATCATGTGTCAAGGTAGAAGCATGTTGGATGCATTTATAAGAACTGAACAAAGAGTAGTGTTTGCTTTGGCAAGCTGGCAGGAATCTTTCACTGTCTTATGTATTCCTTACTTTCTCTGATGTCTATATCCATTTTCTCCACCTTCAGGTATACTCAGGAAAGAAACATTTTTTTTAGAAACTCTAGGAGGTACAGAGCCCACAGTCTTCAGGTGGGCGATACTGACCACCCAGGTAGATATTCCCTGTTCTTGGTTGTCGACATTCAACTCCACAAAATAGTTCACCCCCTGAGGTCAGAGATCAAGGTGGAAACCAACATCTGTTAGGGGCCACTCAGTATGTGCTCATGATTGAATCAGAAAGTAAAGCCAATATTTAAAAAAGGAGAATCATTGAGTTACAACATTTTTAAAAACTAGAGTAAAGCTGAGATGATAAGATCTAGTTTTTTCATTATGTTGATGAGGAAATTAAGATTCAGAGAGGCTAATTCATTTGCCCAGGATCGCATGGCTAGTTAACAACAAGTTCAGGCTCAAGGGTACAGATAAAGTATTCATGTATTGGCCTCCTCTATTTCCCACAATTTCTAATAATCATCCTTGATGATTCAATAAATGGAACGATAGTCTCACCAACCAAACTGTTCGGTCTTGATAAAAATATATACTTCCTAACATTTATGTAGAGCATTTCACTTTTTATAGAGTTTTCACATATTCTGTTCCAACAGGATGTGCCATATTTCCCCACAGATAAGAGAAATAATAAAAACGAATTGGTTATGAAGCTAAAACTGGAATTGGAGACCAACAACAAAGTGTGTATTTCTTTTGAATGACATTTTATTAACAAGAGCATGTGCAATATCTTCAACTCAGAAGCCCCTGGCACCATAGGTAATGTAATGAGAAGTTCACATCCAAGGTTGGATAACAAACACCATACACGCTGCCAAGCCTAAGATGAAGACGGATGGCCAGGTCATTCCGACCTCTGCAGTCACTCTACGTGCCTCCTCTGTAGGACACAAGGGGATAACTCCACTGGTCCTGATGCAATTACTCTAATGCCAGAAGCCTCAACACATACTTGTTAGTTGATATCTTAACATGTCTGTGGCCCCTTTTCTGCCAGTTTTCCAACCAGGAAATGCTAGTTTTCCCTTAACAGAAGGTAGGAATAATACCTTTAGACAAACATTTGTCTCCTCATATTAGAGGTGATATTAGCATCCATAAAATAGATCATGTTGTCAGGCAGAGAGAGCCGGGAAGACCAGCTGTTGCTCTTAAATTTGTGCTCAGCGATTTCAATGCTCCAGTCATTTACCAGAACTTCCCAGAAATCATCTGCTTCCTCTTGTTGGCCAAGTGCAGAGCACTGTGTCACTTCCGCTCCCATTTTCTTTTCTCTGCTGGTCCAGAGAACCCACTTTGGTGACAAGAGATGAGAGCGCTTTGTTCTGCTTCATTCTGGGTCTATCTGCTTCACACCATGTGGTGTGGCATTGGAGTGTGGGCAGATCAGGGGTCCTTACTCAGCTTTGTGTGTTCATTCCAGATCTCGGAGAATGTGGAGGTGTGGGTGGGCGGAGAGGTGACTGAAGGCGGAATCTAGGAGGCCAACGGGAACTCAGTCCCTATGCTTCTGATTCCTAACTTCTACCTTGGTTTAGTGAGGACATTTTAGGACATTTTATGATGAGGATCTTAAGCCTGAGGACCCCAGTTTTTATTTATATTTTTATTTGTTTATTTATTCATTTATTTATTGAGTTGGAGTCTCACTCTTTTGAGTACAGTGGCATACTGAAGTTCAGTGGCACACTCATGGCCACCGCAGCCTCTACCTGCTGGGCTCCAGCGATCCTACCGCCTCAGCCTTCCAAGTAGCCAGAACCACAGGTGTGCGCTACCACACTTGGCTAATTTTTGATTTATTGTACAGATGAGGTCTCGCCAAGTTGCCTGGGCGGGTCTCAAACCCGTGGGCTCATGCAATCCACTTGCCTCGGTCTTCCAAAGTGATGGGATTACAGACTGAGCCACTGAGCCCGGCCTGGACTCCAATTTTTAAAAGGGAAGAAAACAGAGAGGGACAGTAAGGGATGAAATATTCCTCCTGATTAAGTCAAGATCTCTTTAATCCTAAGGCCATCTTTCTTAGTGAAGTTAATGAAACACTCAATAGCATATTCCTATTAATAGCCCCATGCTATCCATCAATGTATTTTAATGATGTTGTCTCAAAATGAGGCGTCACTTTATATTTTACAAAACACTTTTACTGTTCCAATTTCATTTGATATTCTGGGCAGAGAGGAAAGACTTTTTCACTGTATTGGGGGATCTGAATGTTGTTAAGTTTATTTCGAGGTTACACATGAAGTGTGCTCCAAGCCTGGATAAGCCACAAGTCTCAGGTCACTTGTATATTTTCCAACATTTCCATCTACTTCCTGTAAAGTTGATCATACCACAAATTCCTTCTAGTCTCACAATTTGATTGGCGTTTGATAGTTTGATTAGTCAGACTCACGTATGAAGTATGCATACCACACTAAACCATGTCATCATGGCCTGCCTTCCTCCAACTTACAGTCTAGTGGGAAAGATAGAAAAATTAAAATTGCATTTAAATCTAATTTAAATTAATATATAATTCATGTAACCAAACCGCACAAGAGAATAGGTGCTCAGAGAAACATTATCAAGGACAATGTACTGTGTATTTGGTGGTGAGAGGACACCGTGAGAAGATCTGCTAAAAAAGTGTTCTATAAACTGAAACCTAAGGTGACAGTGCAGTTGAGCTAGAATTGAAATATTTATGAAAGTTATCTGAGCACAGGAGATGCAATGTGGGAAGGGGGGCATGTGGGGTTAGGTCTGCTGTTCCACTGGTGGGTGCAGGAGCCGCATACCAGAGGTAAAGTTCTGGAAATGCTTACATGCAGGGTACTAAATGTCCTCTGCTCTGTGTCTACAGTGCATCCACCACCCCAGCCCCTCCCCTGGCCTGTATCTCCTTCTGTGAAGTACTGAAAGGACACAGTATGGACCCTGCAGCAGACACGGCCAGTGTCTATTCTGATCGGGCATTTTCCCTACATAGCCAGTTGTAAAATGCTTTGAAGGTGACCTTGGGGCTGGGAAAAAGGTGAAGAGCATACATGAGACCAGTGGTGAGTAGAGATAGGACCCGGGGCTGCAAATGAGGTTCCTGACTGAGTTCAATAGTCGCACTTTGGTACCCAGTGGGGGTTGTGGGCCCCTTATGCCCTTTACCTCTCTCCCCACTACTATCACAAAGCATCTGCTGTTCCCACCTTTGTGCTCACGTGCCCAATGTTTAGGGCCCGCTGATGAGAACACACGGTATTCAGCTTTTTGTTTCTGTGATAGTTCACTGAGAATGATGGTCTCCAGGTGCATCCAGGGGGAGAGAGGCCTCACTAGAAACCCAAATCTCACCTGCATGCAATTCACTTATATAGCAAATCCTTACTTGTACCTCACTACTCTAAAATAAACATTAATATGAAAATAAGTAGCCGAGTGTGGCTCATGCCTGTAATCCCAGCACTTAGGGAGGCTGAGGTGAGAGGATCACTTGAGGCCAGGAGTTTCAGCCTAGGCAACATGCCAGACCTTGCCTCTGCAAAAGGAAAAAAAAAAAAGTAGCTGGACATAGTGGCATGCACCTGTAGTCCCAGGTACTTGGGAGACTGAGGTGTGATTGCCTGAGCCCAGGAGGTCAAGGCTGCGGTGAGTCATGATAGTGCCACTGCACCCAAGCCTGGGAGACAAAGTAAGACCTCTACTCAAAAAATAAATAAAAATAGATAGTTGGATTTTCCCCATAGCAGTGAGAGAGTCACTGCTAGTCCATGATTAAGAAGGTGACAGGGACATGTACTTGGTTTAGCCACATCTTCCAGAGTGATCTTAGAGCAGAAGGTGATTGGAGTGGAACGGGGCTTATGCCTGAGAGCAGGACTCAAGAGTTGAGGCATTGCAAGTCCTGGACAAGATAGGGAGAGCGGAGAAGAAAACATAGTCAATATTTAAAGGGTAACATTGGCAAAGAGTGTCTATTGACTGGATACAGGGTGAGGTGAAGCGATGGGTTATGGATGGGTCACAGATTGCTTCTGGGCTGACTAAATCCTTCAGAGTCACAGTTAGAGAACACAGGAGGGTGAGTGGGTTTCAGAAAGACAGGGGGCCGCGGTGTAGATAATGGGAGTTTGCAAAGCATGCACTTCGTCCAAGTGGAGTGAAGTCCAACCAACTTTATAGTGACTCTAACCAACTTTATAGTGACTCTGAAACCCCAAAGAGAGATCCGAGCTGTAGATATGGATTCAAGAGTCGTCAGCATGTAGGTCTGGGTTTTAGGTCATGGAAGGGGGCGTGGAATCACCCAGAGTAGGCTTGTTGAGCAAGCGGGGAAGGGAAGCCCAGGAGGATTTCAACATTTGAAATTCAGACAGAGAAGAGGTGTTCAAAGGGAAACCAAGATGAAAAGGTCGGCAAACTCAAGAAGGAGCAGAGAGCGCCATGTTCCAGAAGAGGAGGAAGCAGAGAACTCCAAGAAGAAGGGAAGGGCTGGCAGTGTCAAATGCAGCAGCGGTCCCCAACCTTTCTGGCATCAGGGACCAGTTTCATGGAAGACAATTTCTCCACAGATGGGGAGGGGGGGATGATTTGGGGATGATTCGAGGGCATCGCACTTATTGTGTACTTGATTTCTATCATTACACTGTAATATACAATGAAATAATTATACAACTCACCATAATGCATAATCAGTGGGAGTCCTGAGCTTAACCCAGGACAGAGAACCAGCGAGATAAGGAATGAAGGTCACCACTAGGGTGATCAGTAATTTCCCTGCATGCAGTCAAGTGCCATGATGGAGCTGAAGCCAGCTGTGTGCAGAAAGGCAGAGACGGTGGAAACGGAAGCAGAGAATTCAGAATGGCGGAGAGGGGGACAAAGAGAAAGGTCACTTTCTTCTAAATGGTTTTCAGTAACATTTATGTGCTTTCTTTATCTCTCAAGGCAGGTTCCCATCCATGACCCTGGAATCCAGGTGAGGTCATTAGAGCACCAGGAGAACGTGGATGGAAAGTGCCGTCTACACATCACCAGGGAGACAGAGACAGAATCAGGGAGTACTGTTTTGTCACTTCTCGAGGTTAGGAGTATTGGGCATGAGAACCTGTCATCTGGGTTTTCCCTGACTCATCTGCCCTCCTCTACCATATAAATCAATATTGGCCTATATTTTGGCTTTAGTTCTGGAGAATGTGAATAGCGTAACTTAGGGTCAAATGCTGCTCACACCTTGAATTCTGTTCTTATTCTCATCGTATGTTTTATTTAGGGCTTTGCCTAAAATCAAAGCCTTCTGTTCATTTCTCCAGTTTGTCCCAGAGATGGAACAAATTAGACATGAGTATCAGTAAGAGACTCGGACGTAGAATGTCTAAAGAGAAACAGTCACTGATTATACCAATGCAGAACTTAAAAAAAATGAAAATTCTTGAGAAGACTTTACTAAAAACATATGACTCTTTATATTTAAGTCACTGGGATCTCATTTTAAATATGTATTGTTGGGACTTTGTGTACTTTATGCAAATTTGCAACAAGCAGTGTCTGGTTCTATTTTTCTATAGACATAATTAATTATAGTCTGGGCAAAATGATGAATTTGTTTGTGTCCTAGACCCACCACTCTTCTTTAAGAGGGATTAACAAATATTGACATCTTAGTCTGAGCTGTTCTTTCTCTAGAGCCTGAGGGCAGACAATTAATTATCTCTTAACCCATTCTCCTCCCTGAAGCCCTTCCCAGCCCCCCACCTCTGATGCAGGAAGCACCGCGCATCTGAAGCTTGGGTCTCCTTGCGAGAGGCTGTGCACACACTGACACACACGTGCCCGGAAAGCAAGAGCCTGCAGCACAGAGGAGAGAAAATTAACCCTGGAAGCAATTGATCAGCCACACAATGGAATGAGAATGCCAGTGCAATTTCCAAATGCTAATGTTAAGTGCAACAGAAGCCATCTATAAATGTACCTTCATGGCTTTTACATTCATAATTTATTTCCTGCCAGAAACCTAGTGCCTTGCCATGTAGCGCATGCACATTAAGAGACGTGGAGAAAGGAATTAAAAGGCATAGTTCACAGCTTGACTTTTCTATCCCCAAAGCCCTTGAGAGTTTCCATTTCCCTGGAGCTTTTTAAGCATTGCTCTATGTCTGGATACTGAATCCCACTGAGCACAGTCTCAGATGGTTTCTGAGAGCAGATTTAGTGTGGCATGTTCTGTGTGCCTCGGTTCCCTAGGACAGAACTGACTGTCCCAGAGAGGGTGACACACTTAAGAGGGAAACTCCTTAGTTTTCAGTCCTGAGCGAGGAACAAAGACAAGTAAGATCAGTCCTTTGGAAACACTACCTAATGGTGGAGAAAGATGAAAAGTTTGCATAGAAATAAGATACGCTATCTGAGTGGTGGCTGGCTCATGACTTATTACCAGAAAACGAAACAAAAAGCAAACACCAACATTAGATCCTTGTTACTTAAGACGATTTCTGTAGACAGCAGCAGCGTCTCCTGGGAGCTTGTTAGGATGCAGAATCTCAGGCCAGTGCCAGGCTGGCTGAATCAGCATCTGCATTATTATAACATGCCTCAGTGATTTGCATGCATATTGAAGTATAAAGGACGCTGTGCCAAGGAATGTCTGAGATGGAGACAAGGGTCCCTCCTGGTAAAAGCCAGCCCCTCTGATGACACTGCTCCCTTCAGCCGTTTCTCACGCCTGGTCTCCAGTACTTATCACTGTTCTGCCTCACTCTTGCACATTTCTTATTCTTGAAATCTCCTTCCAGATGTTAGAGTTATCCCTGGCTTCCTCCTTTCTTTCTGCTAGTCTATGAGTTTATCTACTAGTGCAAATCTTTCATGCCTGTGGCTTTAACTCCCATGGGTAAAAAATAATAGGTACACTTGAGAGCTTATTTGGGCAGGAATTATGTGAAAGAACATTACGTAAATGCCGGTGGTCATTAAAGATAACCGAGCACTTCTTCTGTACTAGTCTGTTCTATGTGCCTTCGCTGGGTCAAATCATAAATCATCCCTTGTACAAATACTATTATTTTCACCACTTTGTAAATGAGGACCCTGGAGAAGAGAGAGATTAAAATCACACTGAGATCCTATAAGAAGCATGTGGAGGAGAGAGAATTGGAAGTCAGATTCCTTGAGTCTATAGCCTGTGTCCACTACTGCTAGACTATTCTGCCTTTCTCTGGCAAATGCCAATGCACATCTCCATCACAAACCTCCTTGGGCTTCAGACTCACACACACAAAGTCCTGCTGTGTGGCCCAGACAGCTTAGCCCATCCAAGTCTTCTCTGTACCTTGGAGTGTGTGGTCACCAAGCCTAACACGTCTCCTAGGGTGCTGGAATTTTGTCTGACTTCTCCCTCTCCCAAGCCCACATCAAATCCCCACCAAGGCTTATTGATCTCACCTCTTCGATGCTTATGGCAGACACTGGTGTGTGTGTCCTCCCTCTGTTCACACTAGCATCCAGGCTTGAGTTCACGCCCACAAGCAAAGTCGTTTTAGAATGTTCAGAAGATGTTCACTATGCAGCCTTTAGATTGTTGGGATGCCTTGGTTTTGCTGGAGTTGGATCGTAAAATGAGTTTTGCTCACTGAGAGAGTAGGCTCCCCTGGCATTGGGGAAGGAGGCGTCATGATTGATCACATCCCTCCTCTGGGGAGGATAATTATCTGCATGTGTAAAATCTGACATTCACAGGGAAAAGTCACAGGCGGGGAAGCCACCATGCCTTGCTCTTGCTGCTGTAATCCTGGAAAATACAGACAACCGGTTCTTCCAGGCAGCTGTACATCCCCCACGGCTCTGATTGATGAAGGCAACCAGCCAGTCCAGAGAAAGGTCATCCCAGAACTGCTCTTCATGGAATCTACTTTCTCTGAATCAGTGATGCTCTCTCTCTTTCTTGACACTGACAAAGGGGCCTGAGTCAGCACCTGTCTACCCCTCACAAGCTGTGTGTGAGCACATTCAGGGCTAGTTTTCTTGATATGTAATGTCCACAAAATTCATGTGATGATGTATTATAATCAATATAAATATATTAACAATTACATACATGTAATTAAATGATATTTCTAGTCATTCCTATACAGGATACATACTTTGACCTTTTGAATATATTTTATTTGAGCTAGGTTTGAAAACCTTGTGTGCCAAATCATCTATATTAAATGTGTGCATTTCGTGGTTTACAACTGCCCTATACACACTCACCCACATGCACAGCCTCCTTCTGCTAGAACTTGCCAGTTGAGCTTTGGCAACGTGGAGGTTTGTTTTGTGCAAGTCTTTCTGACCTTGTGTGGGTTTTTGCAGTTAGTTCCTTGATCCTGCCAGCCACGGGTGAGAGGGATATCTGGTCACTCCACTGATATCCACCCCTTTGCCCACCATGGTGCAAAGGCTCCAAATGATAGTTCTGAGTGGGCTGAGGGAACTCTGCCTTTGTGATCTGTAATTTTCTGTTATTTTCCTCACATTGAAAAGGAAAAACATTTTTTGCTGTCTCCTAAACTCTCCATCCAGGATCCCATTTGACCCTCACTTAAAGGAAAAATAAGAGAAATATTTTGGTAAAAATGACACTGATGAGCATGACCCTTCTGCATGTGGAAACTTAACGTAGACCAGGTTCCATCGGAGAAGCAGAAACTAGATGTGGCACCAATGACAAAATCAGATATCAGCCATGTGCAACCCTTGCTGGGCAGCCCCACACTCCCTGCCCCCTCAGAGATACCACACTGCCCACCACACACCACTTCCATTCCCACATCCAGACCTCCCAGCCCGAAGCATGAACCGCGGCCATGGGTGTCTGTGGCCAGGGGGCTCTACCCCGAAAGAACTTCCACTAGCTTTCAAGATTCTTATTCTCTGCACTTGTGTTGTTGGGCCAAAATCATGTAATGAAAGAACAAATGTAATTATTTTTATGTGTGTCAAGGGCTCTTGGCCTTGCCTTTCTATTTATGTAATTTGGGACAAAAACAACCCAGTTTTCAATGATAATGATCTGTGTCACATTAAAGGGCAACGTTGGGAGCCCTTGTTCTCAAATAATGCAATTTTGTTCCAGGGAAACTATTAACTCCTAACTCTGTTATGTTTTACATAGAAATTGGGCTGAAAATTCTGCATTTGTTAAACGTAATCTTTTAGAAGCATACAACCTAAGATTAAGCATTTGAGATTCCAATATAATTATGACTCCGCACAGCAAGGGGTTGCACAGTGGTTGGTTGGAACACTCGGTGCATACAATAGCAGAAATGAGCTGTTCTCCCTAGACACACTCCATAGATCCTTCTAGGTGGACATTATTGTTCGACTATTGCAGTGGAGAAATTGGAAGCTTGGAAAAGACAATGAGTTCACTAAGGTAACAAAGCTGTGAAACAGCAGAGCCAAGATTTTAAGCCTTGGCATGGGTCACTCTACTTACAGTTTTTTGACTACACAACACCAATTTTCTCTACAAAGCTAATTTGCCACAAATAAAACAATAAAACTCTAATATTACATTTTATTTTTATTCTCTCTCTCTCTATCTATCTATCTACCTATCTATATATATATTATGCTTATAAGCTTTAGTGCTACCTTGTAGTCAAATAGATCAGCCTAGGAAGCAAGTTCTTGTCAAGGAATACATTGGTTCATTTTAGATGTTGATGCCCCGTCCAATACCTTCAGCTACCACAGACCCTATATATAGTGATTCTTGTGAAACATTCATTGACTGAGAGAGTTACCAAGTCCTATGTGTTTAAGAACACTGTACTGTCTTATAAATTTGAGCCTTCAAAATCAACAGACGTGGCCCTACCACCTCCTTGCTCATTATCGGTTAGAGAGAGCTTAGCCACGGTCTATACTGAACCACCAATGAGGCTAAAAACTGTGGATTTACTAGATTAATTTTGGTGGACAGAAGTCTGTCACTAGCACAGCCATTCATCTGAAGCTGTGTTGAAGGCCAGGGGATTAAAAATCCATCATGAGTCCTACAAAGACAACTCTCACATCAAGGTCCCTCCACTGGGGATCAGGGGCATTATGTCTCAAAGCACTGAGTGTGAGGTGGCCATCATATGTCCAACTGCTTTCATTATACTCCAATAAGATGACTGAATCTGGAGCTCAAAGGCAAGGTCAAGACTAGACTTAGAATCATGGGAGAGATTGGCAGTTGATATTTAAAGTCAGTAGGATAAATGAACTCTTCTAGTTAAAAATTTTAGTGAAGAGATGAGAAAAGATGATAACTCAGGACTAACCCAGAGGCAGTCAAACATTTATAAGTCTGGTAAGGGAAGGAAAAAAAGACAGCAGGAGGAGGTGGTAAAGGATCTGCCCTTGAGGTAGGAGACATGTTAGGAAGTGTGGCTGAGAAGGAGACACTGGCTACTCATGCCAAGCACTGCGGGAGTCAATGCTGTGAGGGGAATTGTTGACCTTGACAACCCTTCACAGACAGGATGGAAGGGAAGGCATGTTCAAATGAACTGGAGTGACCAGAAATTGAGAAAACTCTTTTTATTCCTACTTAGAATAACATGTTCTGAAGGGTTTGCTTCATGGTCCATTAGTGATTCACCAGCTCATTCCATCAAAACAACAATTATGTACTGGAAATTTCTTAAAAAGCCCTGTCACCCAGATAAGAGATTGCCGCTATTATAAGTTCTGGGAGTCCATGATTGGCAGCTTTTCTTTATTCCAGTCTCACATTACCATTTAAACAAACCAAAACACTCATCTTGCCAGAAACATAAATTGCCACTTTGAAACATGAAAAACAGGCAAAAGTATAAAAAATGTGAATAATCGCCATTGTGAGTCTAGCAAGTCCTGTGCGAATGTGTGAATAAGACAAATTGCATGCTGTTATGCTTGCTTCTTTCTTGCTTTCATAATTATTGAAACACTTCAGGTTGTTAATTCTGCCAAATTCAAATTAGAAAAACAAAACTCTCCCAACTGACATAAATGGTCCCTTCCTAATCCCAATGTTGAACTCCAAACCACAGAAATTTCTAGGTGAAATTAATCTTTTTACTTTCGCCTTCCATCTGTACTCCAAATGCTTCCTAATGCCTACCTATTCATAAGCTGCACTAAGTGCACATATCTGAAAGAGATAAAAAACAAATTGAAATTACCCTGAACTCGTGGATGGCAGAGTAACTGGGCGTATTTATTTCTTGCCGTGAGCAAACAGAAATACAGCATCACGGTGATAGTACAGACGGAGTCAAAAGATGCTGGATTACTCACGGGGCTCATTCCTTACAGGGTATCAGAGCTGAGTCATCTGAAGGGTCTTTCTTAATGTCATTAATAAATGGGGGATGCTGTAGAGTCTCATAAATGACATTGGGGAGCTTCCTAGGCTTTGAGGAAATGAGAAGACAAGACTTAGAAGACAAACTTTCAATTACAAGATGAACAAGTGCTAACGCCGTAGTATACAGCATGTTGATTTCATTACGGCAATCATTACACAATGCATAAATGCATCCAATCATTATGTTGCACATCTAGAAGGCATATAATTTTTATTTACCAATTCAATATTTTGAATTTATGAAATGACCTTTTTTTAAAACAATATTTAGCATAGTTTCTTGCCTCAAGAAGTTTGCTAATTAGTAAAGGCAGCCTGGTTATGTAGAAACCAAAGGGCAAAAAAGAACAGACAGGATTCAAAATTAGCAGAGCTTTGGGCAGCGCATGGGCCAAGAGGAACTAAAATCAGACTTCAGAGCTTGCGAAGGAGGAGAGACCTTGGTAAACATCTCAAGTCTTCACTTAGGGTCTCCGCAGGGGTAGAGCCTAGGAGTAAGGGCAAAGCAGAAATGAACCAATACTTTCAAAGACTGGAGCCCAGCTCTGAATACATTCAATGCAAGAAAGCAAACCAGTGTCAACAAAGAAAACTCGGCACATCTAAAGATCCTGCAGACAATATATACGGGAGTACCAAAAAAATACATACACATTTTATGTATGGCGTTCGCTTGAAGGATGGCGTTAACCAAATGAATGCTAGCAACACCACGCGACGGGCAAGACAGTCAAAGAAAATGGCAAAAGCCCAGTTGTGTGAATCGCTCCCTTAATGGAATTCAACTGCAAAAAGTAATACATAGATAACATCACTTAAAATGTATGTACATTTTTTGGCACCCTGGTGTGTGTGTGTGTGTGTGTGTGTGTGTGTGTGTGTGCGCGCGCGCTGATAGCTTTGTTTATTTAACATATTCAATTCACTTGTGTTGGTATAAATTTTAAAAAATCACACAATTTATAAAAATCAACACAAGAAAAAAAACAGAAATAGGAATAACCTATATCACTCAATCTGTGATTAAAATCTTCTCTAAAAGAACTCCGGGGGTTTTGGTTGTCCTGAGGGAACGAATGGGCCCAGTGGGGACTGAACTATCCAGCAGTCAGCCCTGTCCCTCTCTACTTGCAGATAACAGAGATGGCATTGCTGTTTCTAACCAGAAGGGCAGCATGTTGGAGAAGCTTTCATTTCTGCTACTGGACGAATACTGACTTTTCCCTTGTCTCCTGTTTTGTTGTGTGGTAGGC
This sequence comes from Tarsius wallacei, assembly GCA_963574415.1. NCBI lineage: Eukaryota > Metazoa > Chordata > Mammalia > Primates > Tarsiidae > Tarsius > Tarsius wallacei. The sequence continues at coordinate 1,163 of CAUYQG010088283.1, read as the reverse complement.
CAGAGACAGGCATACTGACTAGAATCCTTGCTAAAGCCAGTTAAACTAAACAAATCCAAAATTGGTTTTATAACATTTTAACGTATTTTTACAACATACATTTGAAATCTTTGTATCTTCTACTACTGATGTCAGAATACTAAGAAAATACTAGAAAAATATAGACACTTCTCTCAACGAATATTTATCAGGCACTGCGTCTGTGCAGGCATTTGTGCTGCTGCTGGGTATCCAAGGCTGAACCGGATGCATTCCATTCTGAGGTCAATGTCAACAATGAGAGGTGTTTCTGCCTTGCTGATCTAAACTACTAGCCAGTTTTGTCTTATGCATTAAAAAAAAGCCAGGTTCACTGGTGTGAATCCCTAGTCTCAGCTACTCAGGAGGCTGAGATGGGAGGATCGCTTGAGCCCTGGAGTTTGAGGTTAGCATGGGCAACATAGAAAGATCTTGTACCAAAAAAGTCAGATATGTTTCTCCTACATATATTAAGTAATTACATAAAGTTGACTATGTATGCGTATGTACATATAAATGCTATACACATATACATGTATAAATATATATACAGATATAGACACAGGAAATATTTCTATTGTCAGCAATATTTAGACCATGCCATTTTTATAGTTCTATATATTGATTTTGTAACTGAACATATGGGGGGACTACCCAAGAAAGGAGTTTATTTATAAAAAATTGTATGTTTACTTTTACATGTTTAAACTTCAGTCACCTCCAAAGTCCTCTCCATTTGATGCAATATACCTATCGAGACACTTTTTCCTCCGCTCAAAAGTTTTTGAAATTATCCGTTTTGATGTCTTTTAGTGCTTCATCCATTGTTTTGTTTCACCTCTTCCACATAAGCCAAATATTTCCCTTTGAGGCTTTTTCATCTGAGGAAACAAGAAAAAGTTGGTTGGGTAAATAGGGAGGGTGGAGCATGTGGGCCATGCTATTATCTAGGCCAGAAACTGCTGAACTGCTGAACTGTGGTGTGGGCAGGTTGTTCGTGTAAATCACCCATCATGAAATGGGCAAACGTGTTGAAAGAATCTCCCCCCCAAAAATAATAAAATTTCACTGAAGCTGAATGCAGCCTCTCACAGCAACACTAGATGGTAAACTGATGCCGATGGGTTCCCAGAACACCCACCTAG
>CAUYQG010088282.1:0-24452 GCA_963574415.1 Tarsius wallacei | reverse complement strand
TAGTTCCAGCTACTTGGAAGGCTGAGGCGGAAGGATCGCCGGAGCCCAGCAGGTCGAGGCTGCGGTGGCCGGGAGCGGCCACTGCACTCCAGTCTGGGCGACAGAGTGAGACTCCAACTCAAAAAAAAAAAAAAAAAATCTGGGGACGGGGAGACATCCCTTATTAATAAGGTGCCTGAACGATGCACATTTGTATACCTAACCCTTAATTGTACCCCACAATTTTGTAGTAAAAAATATGTTAAAAAAATAGATTGAGTTCAGCCTCAGGCAAGGAGCAGCTTCAGTGTGGGCATCCAGTCAGTTCTGACGTCTTCTACAGGGCTTCCTCATCTTCCTTCAAAAAAAATTTTTTTCTATTTTTTCATAGTGTGAAACTCAGATAATTATACATAAAGCAAACCCTGCTCCATATTTCCCTTTTTCTCTCTCTCCTCTCTCTCTTTCCTCTTCCGATTCCTTTTCCTCTTCTTCTCAGTTCCTTCTCTCTCTCTCTCTCTCTTCCATTTTTTCCAGCTCTTCTTCTTTCAGTCTCAGGAAAGTCCTCCTCTTTTTCTTCCTCCATTCCATCTGGGAGTCACAGTATAAGCCTAACTACAGCTGATAAACCTAAGGATCATGCACGTGGTCAGCTTGATCAAGGAAAAGGAAGGCAGAGGTTGGTCCAATAAAGAACCAGCGTCATGGACACCTGAGTCCTTGGATCCAAAGTCCCCTTCAACCTTATGCCAGGCTCATCCGTCCCCTTCACTCGACACGATTTCTCCATGTGCAGCATTCAAGATTTTTGTCTCTTTTATTCATTGCCATAACCCCAACATTTAGAACAATACCTGTCATGTCAAAGGAGCTCCATTAATATTTGTTGAAGGAGTGAATAGATATTCTAGATGACTAAGCAAATCTAGCTTCTTCCTTTTTACTCTATTTCAATTCTGTGTTGTAAGTGTTGCAGCGATGCCGAGTTCATTGTGAAAGTATGACTCGAGACTTTTATAGGATAATTTCAGCATCAAGGATATTTCTAGCAGAAATTATTTCTTTAAGGTTTCACCTGTCAACTGACTAACTTCCGGAAAATAACCTGTTGATAAATTAGGGAATCTCTATACTGTTCCTTTTTAAGCCTTAAAAGTACATCTTTTATGTACACAAAAGAAGCAAAACAGCAACAAGATGACCAACTTTTACCTGTCCTTGCTACTAAGTATCCTTTACATCTTTCTCAGGATAAAAGGTAAGACTGTTTAACGTAGACGAAAACCCAGCATAAAGTACTGAGCATCTGGCAAAACACCTCACTGTGAATGCTTAGTCTGTCTGCAAAGTCACTTTCACATGATGAATCCTTGATAACAGACATGGAGAAATATTTATTCCCTGTAAGAACTAAACACAGAGAAAATGTTGGATTTGCCTAACACTTTTCAGAATTGTGCTCTTTCTTGTGGTCTTCCTCAGATCAGACCTGGAGGGACAAGGCAGACTGTTTTTACTTTATAGATTGTCCTCTGACATTGCTGTTGTATGGGAATTTTCTGGGGCTTCAAAAAAAAAGGTCGTCTTTTTGCTTTCCGTTCCAATACCCTAGGGTTTCCAAACAGTCTCACAGATGTCTGTGATCTTAAAGAAGTGCGATTGCTACAGTGCAGAGGGGAAATGGAAATAAAGTCAAACTGGCCTAAATTAGGACAGCTGAGAAGACCAATGGGTAGATCATATCAGAGCATGGCAGACCTTGGTTAATTTTTGAGGATGAGTCACAACATCCCATATCAGGGTGGCTGTCTTGTTCCTGGCTGGTTTTGGTGACTGTGGTTCAGGCGGGGAGTTAAACCTCAGTTCCTTGGTTGCATGGATTGTGAGCAGCTACAAGGTACGAAAAAAGCATCCATTAACTTTAGACCCAGAAGGCTCTCGAGCTGCCTCCTGGCAGTGCCTCTGGCCGACTGCGGTGGCCTGGAATAAATCAGGAACCATCCTGGAGCCTTAGTTTACCTTTCTGCATAGTGGGGATGATGACGCCTCCCTAGAAGGACTGCGGTGGGGATTGGCGCCGGTGCCTGGCTGGCGGGACTCCCTCGGTTCACCAGTTCTGATCCCAGTGTTCACCGGTTACCTTTCCATGTCTCTGCCAGGTACCTCGGGATCACAAGGCCCCTCACGTACCCGGTGAGGCAGAACGGGAAGTGCATGGCCAAGATGATCCTCTCCGTCTGGCTCCTCTCTGCCTCCATCACCCTCCCGCCGCTCTTCGGATGGGCTCAGAACGTGAACGACGACAAGGTGTGCCTGATCAGCCAGGACTTCGGCTACACCATCTACTCCACCGCCGTGGCGTTTTACATCCCCATGTCGGTCATGCTGTTCATGTATTACCAGATCTACAAGGCCGCCAGGAAGAGCGCCGCCAAGCACAAGTTCCCCGGCTTCCCTCGCGTGCAGCCGGACAGCATCGTGGCCCTGAACGGCATGGTGAAGATCCAGAAGGAGGTGGAAGAGTGTGCGAACCTTTCGAGACTCCTCAAGCACGAAAGGAAAAACATCTCCATCTTTAAGAGGGAACAGAAAGCAGCCACCACCTTGGGCATCATCGTGGGGGCCTTCACCGTGTGCTGGCTACCCTTCTTCCTCCTCTCCACGGCCCGGCCCTTCATCTGCGGCACTGCCTGCAGCTGCATCCCGCTGTGGGTGGAGAGGACATTCCTGTGGCTGGGCTATGCAAACTCCCTCATTAACCCTTTTATATATGCCTTCTTCAACCGGGACCTGAGGACCACCTATCGCAGCCTGCTCCAGTGCCAGTACCGGAATATCAACCGCAAGCTCTCGGCCGCGGGCATGCACGAGGCCCTGAGGCTTGCCGAGAGGCCCGAGAGAGCCGAGTTTGTGCTGTAAGGTCATTTATCACTGTTTTCCTCTTATCCCCTCCGCCCTTTTAGGCAACTTCTCGACGGGCATCGCAGAACCCCTCCTGCATCCGTAGCTAGCTTTTTCTCCACCGAACACGTCGGGTCTGAATTCACAATAGTACAGACGCCAGTCTCCCACCCGGTCAGATTCCAAAGCCAAAGATAGGTACTTAGTTGGATTGCAAGGTGAGACTGATTTGCTGATGAATGACGATCGATGCGATTGACGACAAGGAAGGTGGTACTTCCCACTTTTTCTCCGTAAATGATATCCAGACTCTGTTCTTATATCTGAATTCGTTCAAGATTATCATTTTAATTCCTAGTATCCTTTCCTCCAGTAAAGCTGTTTTGATGGCCTCATCTTTCGCTGATACATTTGTCTTTGGTGAAGGGAAGCCCCGAAGATCTTTCCAGTACGCAGTTATATTCACGTGGGCTAAAAGGAAGCAGCCACGAAAACGGAGGGTGGTGGGTGTGGGGAGATGCCAGGCCGGGACAAGGTCTTAAAAGCCATGGGAGCTTTCGGGGAAGTGCTGCTGGCGGTCTTGGCGGTGGAGGACTCATAAAGAGTTGCTGAGTTTGGTAAAGAGTTGCTGAGTTTGTCTAGGAGGCCTTAGGGACTTTCCAGGAAGCAATTACAGATAGGTGTTGGGATCTGAAAAAGGATGGCCAAGGGCTGATGATGATAAGGCAATGGAAGTTTCACAGTGAGCCACGTGTTAACATATTGGCTTCGTAAAGAAGGAAAGAGACAGTATAGTAGCTAGAGTCATCAGGAGGGCTAATGAGGACTTTATTTTAAATTTGAGGCATAGGAGATAACCGTCATGTTTGAAAGCCAAGGGAAGAGAGACTTGGAATGAAAAGTTGGCAGGCGCAGGTGAGAGTGAGCAGATTAGTGCCGGGCACGAGAGAGTGCGCTCCTCTCTGCTGGGCCTGGCAGGAAGGAATAGACCGGAGAACCAGGGAGCTCTCTAGCTGAGAGGGACCTTCCTGGCCACCTTGTCCAATGCCTTCATTTGACAGAAGAGGTAACTGAGATTTGCTGAGTGAGGTGTCTCCCACTTAGCTAGTGTTGCAAGTAAGTCTACATCCCACGTCACCTGAATCCTAGCGCTGCACATTTTTTCGTGTAAGTGGTCTGCCTTTATCTTACAACTTTATCTTACAACTTTATCTTTCAACTTAAAGCTGGAAGACTACAGCTATGCTAATTCTTGAGCTGGATGTAGCTTCACACATACTCGTTCTTGCTTCTACTATTCACAATCTTTTGTACCTATTAAATTGTTCACAATGTAAAAAGTAGCATTTAAAAAAAGAATACAGGCCGGGCTCGGTGGCTCAGACTGTCATCCCAGCACTTGGGGAGGCTGAGGTGGGTGACTTGGTTGAGTCCGCACGTTTGAGGCCAGGCTGGGCCACTTGGCGAGTCCTTGTCTCTACAATAAATCAAAAATTAGCCGGGCGTGGTTGTGTACGCCTATAGTTCCAGCTACTTGGAAGGCTGGGGTGGAAGGATCACCAGAGCCCAGCAGGTCGATGCTGGTGTGGCTGTGAGCATGCCACTGCACTCAAAGCCTTGGTGACAGGTGAGACTCCAACTCCAACTCCAAAAAAAAAAAAAAATACAAATTTAGGTCCTAGAACATGTAGCGAAGGCAACCCCCAAGATCTTAGACCTGTAAGAGTCTATTGAATTGACTGCTGGGGTTTGCCCACTGGCTTCTGAATTCCTTCAGAGAAGGAGTTGTGTCTTTTTCAGATTTCTTTTTGCAGAAACCAGTGCAGTGCCTGACACATAACAGATGATACATAAAAATTGTAACTACTAGCCGGGCTCAGGCTTGGTGACTCAGTCTGTAATCCCTCGCTTGGGGAGGCTGAGGTGAGTGGATTGCCTGAGCCCGCGGGTTCGAGACCCGCCTGGACAGGCGAGACCTCATCTCTACAATAAATAAAAAAAATTAGCCAGGCGTGGTAGCGCGCGCCTGTAGTTCCAGCTACTTGGAAGGCGGAGGCGGGAGGATTGCCGGAGCCCAGCGGGTCGAGGCTGCGGTGGCCAGGAGCTGCCACTGCACTCCAGTCTGGGTGACAGAGTGAGACTTCAACTCAAAAAAAAAAAAATGTAGCTACTAACAATTATTGAACACCTGCTACATGCTGTACACTATGCAGCCTGCAGAACAGATGCTTCTAGCAGCCCCAATTTTCAGAAGAACAATGTGAGAGGCTCAGGGACATAAGGTATCTGCCCTGAGGGCACATAATCCCTCAGTGGTCCCTGTAGTGTGAATGAGACCAGTGCATATGCTTTTGACCATTATGGAGCACTACTTGTCAAATAATTTTGGCCGTGAAGAGCTGCCGAAGGTGTCTGAGCTGGGATTGTAGCTATCGGCTCTCTAAGAAGACAACAGGAATAACCTGCTACTTTAAGTATGTTAAGCTTATTAGACTTTGTGTACCACGGGAGGGCACAGAGTCCTAATAGTTTCTCAGGTGAGGGAAATAAGGCAAGGATGTTGATAAAGTTTTAGGGCTTGGGCTGGATGATTTTTTTTTTTTTTTGAGTCAGAGTCTCACTCCATCTTCCAGGTTGTAGTGTAGTGGCAAACTCATGGTCACCATAGCCTCGACCTGCTGGGCTGAGGTGATCCTTCTGTCTCAACCTTCCAAGTAGCTGGAACTACAGGTATGCGCCACCACGCCTGGCTAATTTCACGATTTATTGTAGAGATGAGGCCTTGCCATGTTGCTCAGGCTGGTCTTGAACCACTGAGCTCAGGCAACCCTCTCGCCTCCACCTCCCAAAGTTCTGGGATTACAGACATGAGCCACTGCGTCCGGCTGGGCTGGGTAAATTTCAAGATTGGGAATTAGTGAGGACTGGTCAGAGTTTCTGACATAATAGCTTTGGATTGGTGGGTGCAGCTAGATGAGGGCTTTGAAGCAAGTTTATTTTTAATTCATTTTTATAATTTTTAGGCACAGTCTCATTTTGTCACCCAGGCAGGAGTATAGTGGCATGATCATGGCTCACTGCAGCCTTGACTCCTGGGCTCAGGCGATCCTTCCTCTTCAGCCTCCTGAGTAGTTTGGACTTCAGGTGTGCACCACTATGTCTAGCTAATTTTTTTTGATATTTTGTAAAGACGAGGTCTTGCCATGTTGCCTAGGCTGGTCTTGAACTCCTGGCCTCAAGCCATCCTCTCATCTTGGCTTCCCAAAGTGCTGGGATTACAGGTATGAGCTACCGTACCTTACCTGAAGCAAGTAATAATGAGTAAACTGTTAGTCTTGATAAGTAAGTGATTTCAGTTGGTGTGCAATCTTTTCTTCTGGAAGCAACTATATCTTTTCTTTCCTTTCTTTTTTTTTTTGAGTTGGAGTCTCACTCTGTTGCCCAGACTGGAGTGCAGTGGCATGCTCCTGGATACCGCAGCCTCGACCTGCTGGGCTCTGGCGATCCTTCCGCCTCAGCCTTCCAAGTAGCCAGAACTACAGGCACGCACTACCACATCTGACTAATTTTTGATTTATTGTAGAGACGAGGTCTCGCCACGTTGCCTTAGGCTCAGGCAATCCACGTGCCTCGGCCTCCCAAAGTGCTGGGATTATGGGCTGAGCCACCGAGCCCAGCCAAAGCAACTCTATCTTAAAACAAGTAGCTAGGTTATTTTGCCTGTTCCCAGGATTGTTTAGCACAGCAGAACGCAGGCACGTTGGCTTCAGTTCCTGGGAGTAACTGAACTGAGAGATGTGTTTTGGGAAGGTCTCTCTGGCTATGGTGAGTAGGGCAGACTAAGGGAAAGACTGTGGGCAGGAGTCCAGTTAAGCAGCCAGTGGCAAACTAGGAAAGAACAAAGTTCTGACCTAGAAAACACTGCCATATTTGCATACTCCCTATACAGTCAAAGAACTTGAGGATAACTTTATTGATTACTTCCGGTAATAACTCACAGGTAATTCACATAGATTGCAAAATGATAATTTTTAGGATGCTGTAACAAAAATAGGTTTTCCAATGTAGAAAATAACAGCCCACATTTGCTGAAGACTCACCCTGAGGAACAATGCTGAGCTCTGTATGTGAGTTTTATTCCTTAATCTTCAAAACGTTATGATCGGTTGGTTTTCTTCATCTCCATTCTGAAAAGAACGAAGCAAGGGCTTGAAGGGGTCAGATGCTGTTTCCCCGCAGTCATCCCTTTAGAGAATGAGAGAGCTGCATTGAGCCTAGGAAGTCTGTGTTGAAAAGTGCTTTCAACTTTCAGGCGACTGTGTAATACATTTATAGCAATAAATCAGCTAACATAAAGTCCAAGGATGTTTGCCTTTGTATCTTTAGCTAGTCTGGAGGTTTGGATGTTGTTTTCCTGTTAGTCTAAGACAGAGGCTGGCAAACTTTTTACTGTGAAAGGCCAAGTAGTAAGTATTTTAAGCTCTGCTAACCCATTATGGGCTCTGTTGAAAGTATTTGTCTCTGCCTTTGTCCTCTACAGAGGTAAACAAATGAATATGCTTATATACCAATAAAAGTTTATTTACAAAAAAGAGGCTGCCAGTGGGATTTGGCCCACATAGTCTGCTGTCCCCTTTTCACATCTCTCTGAGTTTGAATTTATAATTATAGGATATTCAAACTATTTAGGATGACTGGCCTAAAAATATTCTTCGACTTGAGGAAGTTTCTAGTGACAGAGCTATTCTGTGGTTGTCATGCATTGAGGAGGACACAGAAAATGTTTGATGTCTTTCCTGTCCTCGTTCATATATTTCTGTGGGACACACCATGCATAAACACAGATATATGTTGCTGTGGTCTGAATGTTTTGTCCCCTTTCCCCAAATTCACGTGTTGAAACTTAATTCCCCATGCAGTAATATTAAAATGTGGATCCTTTAGGAGGTAATTATGTCATGAGGGCTTCTAAGAGACCCGAGGGAGCATGGTCACTCATTCTGCCATGTGAGGGACACAGCTAGAAGGCACCATCTAGGAAGCAGATAACAAGCCCTCCCCAGACACCAGATCTTCTGATGCCTTGATCTTGCGCTTCCCGGCCCCTAGAACCGTAAGAAATACATTTCTGTTGTTTATAAGCTACCCAATTTATGATGTTTTGTTATAGCAGCCTGAATAAATGAAGACAGAGGCACACTCACCCTTCTTGTAGTGAGGAATGGTGGAGACAGGAAATGCTGTAGGATTCAAAGGAAAGGATAATAAGTCAGAGCTTACATGAACCCTGTTCAGGGAAGACTTCCTGGAGGATGTGGTTTGATTATGTCCAGGAAAGTGGCCAAGGAATGTATCCCTGAAGGAGAGCAGCAGCCATGGTTTTGCAGGTGAATGGGACATGTTTTGTAGAGGTACCATTGTAGGAGCTCATGCAGAGGACTGAAGCTAAACATTGGGGTGAGAAAACTGGTGGAGATCAACATAGGAAAGCAGATTGAGATAAAGTTCTAAAGGATGTTCTATGTCAGCTCCAAGAATTTGGATTTTTAGCATTGATAAGTGGCTCTTAACCAGGGGTCATTTTGGAGATACTAGGCAATGTCTGGAGACATTTTGTGCTAATCACAAGTGGGGTGGGGCCACTGCTGGAATCTACTGGGTAGAGGCCAGGGATGCTGCTAAAGATCATACAATACACAGGTCAGTCCCCCATGAACAAAGAATGATCTAGTCCATATTGCTAAAGTTGGGAAACCCTGGTGTCAAAAGAAGGAGTCATCAGTCAATCTACAAGTAGGGGAATGGAGGAAACTTGGTGGTGAAGACTGATTCAGTGGTACTGTGTGGATGAATCAGAAGGTAGTTGGCTTGTTTTCCTCAGAAACATTTGAGGGTCTACTATGCACGAGGCATGGCGCCGGGCATGGTAGGGATAGAAAGATGGATAGGCAACAGTCTTAGTCTCTAGAAGCTCTTAGTCCAGTGGTTGACGTGGTGGTGGTGGCTGGTAGAAGATCCATAACCAGAATAATAACCCACACAGTCCATAATCTACACAACTACATTCAACTAAACACTAGTTGGTTAGTCCAAAACAACTAATAACTCTATTGGGAATGACATTACAGCCTCTGGAGTCTCTGGAAGGATGATACAGGTGTCCAAATCACAGTTCACCTTCTTGGAACTCTTTGTTCCCCCACCTCTCTCTCTAGCTCTCACTCATCCGGTGGCCACAAAAAAGACTCTGAGCATGTCTGATTCCTGCAGGCTTTTCCTTCCTATCTGGCTGCTGGAGGCTCTAATTTGTTTTACTTTTTCTCTTCACTCTCTGCCTTCTTGGCTTTACTACTTTTTCTCCTGCGTAATAGTTTCCTTTTTTTTTCTTTGTAAACAATCTACTAGACTGTGTGTTGATACTCCCAAATATTTAAACATTTCTTCCCATTCTCTTGATCAGCATAACCCGAGCCTCAGGAGTCCAGCAGGCACTCGAGAATTTTCCTTGGGGTAATGGAGTGAATAGAGGGAAAAAAGCGGTGAATACTTTTGCACTGGTAATTTTGATTTACTACTATCAATTTTAATTCTTTTCACAAATATTCAAAGATTGGTAATGCAAGATCAAGTGTGATAAATTAGGAATTCTTTTTAATTTAATGACTTTATGAATTTGCTTTGAATTGCTGTAAATTGCTTTTAAGTATTATGTTTTGGTGAATTTTGTTCTTTGACACTATTTATGAAAAATATTGAAGAGTGGTTTCTAAAATACACCTATGTAAGAGAATGTCACGAAATTGTTTTGAAGTAACTCTTCCTTTCCTGCTGCCCCTTTTTTCCTTGGTGATCGAATTGTCTTTCTCTTCAAAGAGCCTCTTATAATCCCTGTCAACTGCAGTGGTTCTTAGTGGCGGCTCGCAGCAGAATAACCTTGGGTTTCTGCCATGAATTCTGCCAATATAGTGCTTCAGGGTTTGTGCTGAAGCTCTCGAGTTTAGAGAGATGCTACCCTTTCTATGTGGACGCCAGTAATTTAGAAAAATAAAATGAAATGGATCCCAGAAATAATTGGGAGGAGGCATCATGGCTCCCGGAACCCCGGGTATCTGTGATAGGATACTGCCTTAAAGACCGAAATCAGCAATAAACAAAAAGTTTGCTATTTCCTGGGCTTTTCTTCCCCACAGAGGTATTTTCCTCCTCGTCAGCTAGCTTCAAGGACTTTATTTTTTTGTTAAATCATCAACTAGTAATAATAAGCTTATGTGCTTCATGCTTTGCAATGGCCTACAGTTTAACTTTGCAACATCTTTCTAAAGTGGGAAAGGCAGGTGGTTGCCCTGTCTTGCTTTTTTCCAGTATATATATTTTTGTTTTCCTGGTAAATAATAGATACCCATAGCACAATACAAAATCACACAGTGCAGAGGAATACAGAGGAAAACTAAGTCTTGGGAAGACATTCTTAGGAAGAAAATGTTCATGGCGGAAATCAAGAAGAAGGGGGTATTTGAAGTGGCTCTTGAAGAAGAAGTAGGCTTTTAGCCAGAAGGAATAGCAGTGGGGAAGTCTGCTCAAAGCATGGACAGAGGGGCACAGATGTGAATGGAGTGAACAAGGAGCCCGGGACATGTGTTCAGCAACACCGGCAAGCTGGGTAGCCTGGGGTAAGCACAGAGGGCCAAGGGGCAGGAGTGGGAGAGGAAGACAAGGCTGTCTGAGCAGGAGTGAGACCAGGGCTTCACAGGAGAAGGGAGGTATATTAGGGGCCCGCGCGAGGAGGGCGGTGTTGAGACCAGGAGAGTGGCAAAGGGTGTCTGAGATGTTTGGGTTTTGGACTAGCTAGACCATCACAACTGACTGGCCGGTGGGTGATGAGGCAAGGGAGATGTTAGAGATGGTGCTGTGGCTTGGAGGAATTCAGTACCAGCTGGGTGAGCTGAGCCCACTGGGATGCAGAGGACGTGCAATCTCTCCTCTGTGCCAAGAAGAGGCAGAGGTCCCAGCCTAGGGATAGTGTCTGTGGAGCATAGTTGGGAGCACAGCCAGTTTCCAGTCCCCACTTTCGGATACTTGGAAGCCCGGAGCACTGGTATGTCTAGAGTGTGGCCCTTGTCGTCAGGCGCCATTGTGTGAGGCTGAGGGACAAAGCCAGAGGCCATGTCGCCAAGAAAGTTCATCCACTGAGTCACTCGTCTGAAGAGGGGGCAGATATCAGAGGAAGAGGGGTGGGACTAAGGCAAGACAACCGAGTAGGGTGGTGCTTTAAATGCGACAGGGAAGCTGAGAATCAGAGCTCAGTCCCAGGCCCTGGGACCTCACAGGCCTAACTTTTAAGCACACGGTGTAGTGTGGTAAGTCGAGGCCTATGGAGCTGTGCAGTTAGGGGAGTGTGACTACCAGGAGAAAGAGACGTTTTCTGGGTCATCAGCTGACACTTCTCCATGGCTCATGCTACTTCTGTGAGTCTGGGAGGGAGAGAGGGAAGTAGGGCTTCCTGGTCTCTGTACACATCGCTTACTATAACACACCTTCCTAGGTTTGAAGGGGAGAACCCTTCTCATTGGTGGTGGTCATGATTTTTTAGTCATTATTCTTTTTAAGAATGGTAAGTGCTATAGTATTTTGCAAGGATTGTTGACAGCAGAGTCATCTTTGGCTACAGCTGTATTAAATAAGTGAATTTCTAAATGGGTTATTTGGGGCTGATTTGCAAATATATTAAGGCTTTGGCAACTTGTAGAAGTTACGAAATTTGTGCCCTTTAAAGACCCTCATCATCCCGTAGAAGCCGCAAATGATTCAAATTACTGACTGCTATAAAAATTAAATCCACCCACCACAAAATGAAAACTCACATTTACAGCTCTGCTAAATCATTTTCTTCTCTCTCTCTCTGTTTCTTACAGACAAAACTCTGACTACTGTAGAAAAAAAGGTCATGATTCATGATTGAAAGCGGAATAATGGAGATGAAATAAACAAGGCAAAACAGAGGTGGAAACAGAACAAAATCATTTGCCAAGACTGCAGAATGGAATGCGGCTTCTGTCCTTTCTTGGGATGGCCGAAATGTGACAAACAGGGTGATCTGTTGTAAAAAGTATCTTCTGAGAGAGACGGTGGCCTCTTCTTTTTTTTTCCTGTGGATCAGTGCTGTTGTGTGTTCTCAGTTTAAGACAGCCAGATCATCTCAGCAGAAAGCACAGACACAGAACTGAGTTCCAGAAAGGAAGCAGTTTCTGGTGCTTTGCGTATGTCCAAATCCATGCAAGCGGGAGAAAGTTCCAGCGCACACTTCCCATGCTTCTGAGTCTAGACGGTGTGGTGAATATTCAGGAATCATTCATGAGACAGAATGTATTTTGTTGTATGACAGAAGGGTTTTTCCAAGCAAACTGCAGTAAAGCATAGTGTTGAATATGTTGCATGTCCATGTTAGAAAACAGAATCCCGTCATCCACTAATACAAATGATTTCCCAGAGCAGTGTTTGTTTCGAGCTTCTGTCAAATAGTTTGGCTTTTCTGCAGGGTCCCTGTGACTTCCCCGCCGATGTACTTTCTCTGTCAACTCACATATTGTTATGGTGTAACTCAGGAACAGATCTCAGGACGGAGAGAAGCCTAAAACCTGAGTAAAGCTTTTTCTTGTGTTCACACTTCTGAGAGGTCCTGAGAGATGAGGGGTTTGCCTTCTAGGAGAATTTTTACGTGGGTGATGTGTGATTGCTACCTAACTGCATTGTAATTAACATGACGACTGGCATGTTTTTGACTCTCATTTTATATAAGGGTGAAGTGGACCCATGGTCTGGTCCATAACCATGTGTTATGTGGAAGGAGTGTGGGAATAATGGATTTTCCATGAAAACTTGTGATGCTTCTGGAGATGGGGCATAAACATGTTCATTCTCGTTGTGCCACGTTGTATTCAACTGAAATGTGTGAATCGGAGGTCACCTGGACCACTCTTGGGAAAGGATCCAGAACACCATTCTGTTCCTTCTAGAGAATTTGTTTTTGTGTTCTCTGTATCTTAAATCAAATGTGTGCCTAAGAAATTTTGTCCCCTTACTCCCCCACTGCCCCCATCCCAAATGGTAGACATTAAGGGCAGGTAAGGAAACAGAAAAGGTCATTTTGCAGATAGTATTTTTTTTTAAAGACTAGTACTTTATAATCAGTATGTGCTAAGGAGACAGAAGACAGGAGATCAGGAAAGAGGAGAACTTGTCCCTGCAAGGGGGAAAAAAAAATCAGTGCAATCCTTGATTTGATTAGAGAGGACTGAAAGAGAATATTATTTTCCTACAATAAAGAAAGCTGTCCTCTCACAGGGTAAGGTGGAATTCCAATATGGATTATGGACTTCTTCCAACTTTCATTGACATTGCTTCATACCAGACATGGGAAGGACTGCCTTTCCTGAAAGGGGAGGAGGGCACGTTCCTTTCAGACAAAGCTTGTACAAATTCCTGAACTGCAGATTTGCTAAAGTGATCGTATATACTTATATTCATAATTTAAATGATTATTTATGGTCAGATACATATTGTTAAACTTGAAAAATGTTTTATTACATTACATCAAATAAAGTTTATTTGTAGCTGAAATAAAGCAACTTAAGTAAAGGTTTTTAATTCAAGGTCTTACTTCATACATGTTGCTATACAAAAATGTCAGGACAGACATGTTTGCTAAAATCCTGACAGGTAGCTAAGACAGTTTTGTAATTAATTACATTTCATTGTGATGACTCATCTACTTAGTAACTTTTCATTTTTTAAACAATGACTGATCATTTCTTGATTTGAGGAATGGGCATTGACTGGACTCCTGCCACATTCTATCCTGCAGGCATTAAGGGCACAGAGGTGGTGGGTATGGTGCAGTCCTTACATTTGGGAAGTTCGCCATCAGGTGGGAGGTAGACACATCTGAGATTGTCACAATATCGTATAGTAAGTGTTCTAGCAAGTTGCAGGGAGTGATCGTTTTCTTTCCTATAGTATAAGACAGGGCATTATAACATGGATTGATTCATGCTTTCAAGTGTGTTTACTCTTTTTTTTTTTTTTTTGAGTTGGAGTCTCACTGTGTCACCCAGGCTGTCACCCAGATTGTGCAGTGACACAAACATGGTTCACCACAGCCTCAACCTCCTGGGCTCAGTCAGTCCTTTTATCTTGGCCTCCTGAGTAGCTAGGACTATAGGCACATGCCACCACACTTGACTAATTGTTAAATTTTTTTGTAGAGATGATGTCTCGCTATGTTGCCCAGGCTGGTCTCAAACTCTTGGGTTCAAACAATCCTCCTGCCTTGACCTCCCAAAGTGCTGGGATTATAGGCATGAGTCTCCAATCCTGGGCATTTAATTTTTTTTTTAGGACCCTCGTTATTCAAATTGACTGTTTATCTTTCCCGACTTGAATGCCTGATTATCCAGCTCCCTGCTTCATTCTGGGTGCAGATGCTGGACTTCAGGTATACACTGTGCTTTAAATTTGGGCAGCCACATGAAAGAAAAAGGTAGAAGTTGAAAGGGAAAGAGAAAAATAAACAATAACATTTCACATATGACATAATTTGTGCCAAAGGCATGGCTTTTGTTTTAACTAAGAATTGGGAAAATCATTGAAGTAAACATTATGTGTATATTTTAGGACTGTTCAAGCAAGAATAACTATTATGACTAATCTCTCTTCTCACTCTAGGGTATCAGCTGTCATCTTCTGGCAAGACTGAGTGTTCGGAAACCATGCTTGAAAAGTAAAGTACTTACTCGTAAGAGAGAATGGAATCACTGTTGCCTTAGTGTTTCGTGTTATTCTATAAATATTAAACAGGAGGCACGCAGAGTTCCTAGGTTTTCTAGAAAATGTTTCATAATTCAAAGTATTTACCATGGTGTCATGTGCTTGAGAGGCTTGTGTATGTATTTGATGATCATATTTTCATGAAGTTTTATTAGGTTCATTGATTGCAGTCATAAGATCAACAGTATAAATAGAAAATGCAGGCAATTTTCCACACAGTTTATGCTAATATAATTATTTTCTGAATTAGCATCTGGAGATGGTGGGAATCTTCCTTTCAGCATTTTAATTGTTGGCCGAGTTTTCAATTTAATGGCTATAAATGTTTACAGATCTTGAATTTTAAAAAAATTGTAAATGCTCCCTCTCATCTCAGGACCTCCACACATGCTTTCCTCTTTGGTATGGAATATTCTTCCTGCTCTCACTTATTTGATGTATGTCTTCATTGTTTTCCAGTAATTCTTCAAGGGCAGGGACCATGTCTATTTTCCTCAACAATATACTTATTACCTAGCACCATGCTGGGATTGTATACATGGTAGGCATGTAATAGTTATGTCTCAATGGGAGGGGGGAGGAAGGGAGGGAAGGAAGAAGGAACCAGTATTGACGCGTGCCTTTTAAAAATTTATGAGGCAACAGAGGAGATTAGGCATGATCAAGTGGCATGCCCAGTAAGTGAAAGAGAAAGAACTGGAATTAAGCTCTTGTGCGTGCCCTTCAGGGCAAGCCCTTCCATTACATGGTGCTGCTTCTCATGCATGAGCTACTCGTATCAAGAGAGTTACCTTTTCTTAATTTTCTGCACTAGTGGAGCAGAGCCGTGTATGTGCTATGGCCCATATGTTGAAACTTGTTTATCTGCAGCTAGCCAGATGGTCTGTAATAGTACACAAAGAAGCCATTTGGACACGTTCAGAGGGTCAGCACATTTTGAAAACACTAATGCATGTTGTGATGTTGTTGCTTACTCACTCTAAACTTACAGGGAAATACCTCGTTAGATATTACATGTAAAACATGCAGACTTTGAGAACTGACCCAGAGGTTCTAGTTCCAGAAGCTTATTTAATTGGATCACTCTTTAAACTAACTTGTTTTGTCTTCAACAAAACAAGTTTGAAAAATTCAAGTTCTCTGGAGAAAGAAAATAATTTCTTAATTTATATTTTGCTTTTTAAGTTTCTACTGGGTTAAATTTTAAAAAACATTTAAGCCTGCTAATGCAATATAAGCTAACAGATACGATGTGATCATGAATAAAATGTAAAAGCAAATTTTATTATGGTTAATGTGAAATGGAAAGTGAGAGAAGATGACAAGGATCAGAAATAGATTTGCTGAAAACAGTTCTGTTGAGTCTTTGGAACTTCAACAAAAAAGCCAAGATAAAAAGGAATTACATCTGTTCTAGTAGAGGGAAAAAGTGGTCATCCGAAAGAACAGATGGTAAGAAAATATCTGGAGTTTATCTTTGACATGCATTATGTAATATTTTGGGGGCCAAATTGCCTTTTCTTAATTATATTTTGATTAGGTGATTATTAATCTTTATTCTTTGAGCCCACACAGTCTCACAGCAGGAGAGGAGGCTCAGAGCTGTAATGAGAGACAGCAGAAAGTCAGCTGTACACACAAAGGTTTGTCATGGATAATTCACAAAGTGAATAGTCCACCTCCAGGATGGGGAGACAAAAAAATGTCTCCTCAGAGAATCACAGGACTGCAGAATTTCCTGGATGATCTTATCCAACCCTCGACTGTTTTGCAGGTGAGAAAACACTGAACTGGAGCCATGTTTTGTCTGAATTTGTTTTAAAAAGCGTGGTCTAGAAAAGTGCCTTGCTCTATATATTTGGTGAAGAAATCTTTTTCTTGCTCTGTCATGTAGCCATGGTTAAAAAATGTAATGAGTGAATTATAAGAAAAATGAAGTGAAAAAAACATATAAGAGATATGACTAATTTTTCTTATTGGGTTCAATAGACATAAGATTACATTTTAATAAATATGATCAGAACACATATAACATAGAGGAAAATGAAAGAATCACCAAAAATGACCATTGTTCACTGAAAGAGAATGATTACTCAGTTGGGGAAAAGCTAGCAGTAACCTAGGTGAGAAATGATTGTAGCATCATCACTGCATGTGCACCACCCTAGGTTTGCCAGGCTCATTCCACAGCATGCTGTGCTGAGCATGATGTAGGAAGTACATCCTTATAGGAACGATGAGGACCCACGAGGAACAGCTTGTCTCAGAACTACACCTGTGGTAGTGTTGGTACTGAGAAGCTGCCTGCTTCAATGTGTACTCTGAAATAGGAAGCACAGCCTTGAAACAACTGGAACTTTTTTCCTTGCGTTTTTCCTCTTTAGTCATCGACAATTAAATTGAATATGCAGTGCTGACCTGAAAGCATTAAAAGATATTTTATTTTTAGAATGATTATATTAACAAAATTGTTCTTAAAGCAACGGAAGATCCTACATTTTGATGAAGTGTCACCAATGGAGTTTGAAGGCAAAGTGATTACTATCAAGTTACCATACCACCTGATATCTTCAACCTAGTGTTTTCCAAAGTTCACTCTGAATAAGAATTATCTAGGGAGCTTATTAAATATGAAGATTCCTTGGCCCCCTTTCAAGAGATTCTTGTTATGTGTTGAGTTGGGATGCAGAGTGAAGAGAGTTTTTTAATCAGCCTACCAGATGATTCTGGTACAGTGGGTGTCTGGTTCCACATGTTGAGAATTGCTGTTTTCAAACATGTTGGAAAATTGAATTATCTAGCCAATTCTGTGTGCTATTAATGTGAAAAAGCATGCTCAATGTGAAATAATATCCAAATCATTGTAAATGGTTATAGCATCTTGTCAAAGAAATATATATCATGCCCACAAGCTCTCTCTTACATACTCTTTAGTACTCAGTGCTTATTGTTGGTACCAAATATCCAGCAAACTTGTAGAGAAAAATAATCCACAGATCACCTTAGTTTACAAATGGAATTTTTAAGGACATATAGATGCTTAAGTTTAAGTGACTTCTGTTGCTTTGGTTTCTTTCTAATTTGGTCTTAAGGCCTCTTTGTCAAGACAGGCACTCTCAAGCCAAGACAGGCACTCTCACGGAGAACCCCGACTCTCCTTGAGGTAGGGGTGTGTTGGTCAGGTGAGACGCAAGAGGAGGAGAAATCATAACTCATGAAACAGAAGAAAGTATTACTTACAGGTCCCTGAGAGTTTAGGAGCGCTGATGGAAAGTCTAAAGATGACAACGAGCAGGTAGAGAGCTAGACAGAGAGAGAGAGAGAACCTGTAGGACTATTATTATTAAGGTCTATGGTTATCCCTTGGTTTTTCTCCAGAGGGCTGTGGATTGGTTAGTTTACAGAAGACACTGAACTCTGATGTTGATCCTTAGGTTTTGTGTGGCCAGCAGCTATGGTATGTCTTGGATTTTGGGTTAGTGAGATGGAGAACAAGTGAGATAATATCACAACCACCCACGCAATGAGAAGAAGTTTTAACTAGGCCAAAGGTGATGGGTTATGACTACGTTTCTAATAACTTGTTAGTCCTAAAAATTGATGCTAAGAAAGCAACTGCATTAAACAAATTTATGACAAGTGCTGAGCTGGCAAATACCCACATTGTTGTGTGCCTCCTTGCATTAATTAATTTCTTAAGTCTTTAATTGTTATGGGTACATAATAACTGTATATATTTATGGTATTCGTGTGATATTTTGATAGAAACATACAATGTGTAACGATCAAATCAAAGTAGTTGGGATACTCCCACCTCAAGCATTTATCATTTTGTTGTGTTGATAATATTCCAGATCTAGTTATGTTGAAATAGCCAATAAATTATTGTTAACTATAACTGCACTATTATGCTACCAAACACTAGATCTTATTCTTACTATTTAACTGTATTTTTGTACCTTCTTTACAAGGGGTCAGCTGATAATCAATGCATCACATTTTTGTCCGCATGTCCTAGTAGTTGATCAAATGTTTGTCAACTAAACAAAGATTAGCTCTTTGTAAAA
Source organism: Tarsius wallacei (assembly GCA_963574415.1). Classification (NCBI taxonomy): domain Eukaryota; kingdom Metazoa; phylum Chordata; class Mammalia; order Primates; family Tarsiidae; genus Tarsius; species Tarsius wallacei. The sequence goes on along the minus strand of CAUYQG010088282.1, from coordinate 5,682 downwards.
TATGTGTTGAATATTAGCCCTTGAGTGTGAGATGTTGACATTGGCCAACATGCCAGCTTTCACAATGCGTATGTGTATTTATCACAGCAATGATTAATAGCATCTCACATTTATTGTGTGTTTATTACTCATCAGTCATTATGATCATCTTCACAACAACCCTAATAAGTTGCTGTTAACTCCATTTTATAGGTGAGGGAACTGAGGCTAAGGGAGTTCAATGACATTAATTTGTAGAAAAATTGAGCCCTCAGCTGATATGTACTTTTCATTAGGTCCTCCCTTCCATTCTGCAAAGTGCATCTCAGTGGTTACTGACTGGTTTTGTGAGCCTGAAAATCTGCAACTGAACCCTGTGGGGACTTTCTCTTGGGTCTTCAAATATTCTCCTTCACACCAAGCACTGCAAAGACCTTAAGTTCAAGGTTAAATCCCAGATAATTGTGAGGGGAAGAGAGACGGTGATTCCTGCTTCCTCATCTTATTCTTGAGTTTCTCTGTTTCCATATTGATGTTTTCTCCTGGTTATACATTTCTGTCGAAGCCTGCCTGTGATGGTTAATATTATGTATCAGCTGGACTGGATCATAGGGACTCAGATATTAAGATAAACATTATAAACATTATTTTGGGTGAGTCTGTGAGGGTGTTTCTGTATAAGGCCGGCATTTGACTTAGTTCACTGAGTAAAGGTGATTGCCCTCCCCTGTTTGGGTAGGCATCTTACAACCCATTGAGGTCCTGAATAGAACAAAGAGGTGGAGAAAGGGAGAATGTGCTCTCTGCCTGACTGTTTGAACTGGATATTGGTCTCCTTTGCTGGGTCTGGAACCATTAGCCTTCCAGTTCTTCGCCTTTGGACTTCTCCTGAACTACATCCCTGGCCTTGTCTCTCCAGGTTGTAGGTGGCCAATCATGGGACTTAGCCTTCACAAGACCGTGAGCCAATTCCTCAAAATAAATATCTCAGTCTCCCTCCGTGTGTGTGTGTGTGTGTGTGTGTGTGTGTGTGTGTGTAGCCTATCCTATTTCTCCAGAAAACTCTGACCGATACACTGTCCTAGCCCTGTAATGTGTACCTTTTTTATGTTTTCCTCATTAAAATTTGTCTGTCTTACCTGATCTCAAACCAGGCAAAGGGGGACCAAAGGGAGGCCCAAACTTTACCTGCATGGTATCCACTTGTATACCTAACCCTGAATAGTACCCCGCATCTTTAAAATAAAATATTAAAAAAAGAAAAAATTGGAAAAAAATAAAATAATTAAACTTACCCTTAAACCAAACAAACAAAAAAAACTTGTCTGTCTTGTGTCCCTCTCCTTCCTTTCTCTCTCTGTCTCTCTCACTCTCTCTCTGTGTGTGTGTGGGTCTCTGTCTCTTTCTCTCTGCAGTCTTCTCACTTTAGCCTTCCCAAGTGCTGGGATTACAGTGCCATCTTTTAACTGTTGTCTCTTGAATGTCAGTCAATTTATCAAATACACGAATCCATACATGGCCAATAATGTTTTCTTACACGGCATATAGTTACAATAAGGCAAGCAACTTCTTAGATCACTGTCTGAATCCAAAAGAGTTCGATGGAAACTTTAGATTGTGACAGGCTGGTGGTAGAGACAGCAGCTCACATCATACTTCCTTCATTGACTGGGATTCTGTAAACTCTAGAGGAGTTTAATTACTTACAGACCTCCCAGGGGCCCCTGAAGCCGAGAGCATGCTGTTATCCAAACCAATCTACATGACTTGGGCCAGGTCTCTTTCCTGCCAACATTAGAGCAGAGAACTAAGGGAATTCCCTAGCTTTTTAAAGCAAAACAAATGAGGGTAATTAGGTAACAGCTGAGATTTGTCAGGGAGACTTGGCCAGTTGCCTCCAGCTCCTGGTCTTTGTGGAGAACTGCTTCTGGGAGGGAAGTTTGGGCTGCTCTCCCAGCCCAAAAGAACAGTTTCAGTGAAGAATGTTTAGAGGCCTCCTCATTATTCCATCAACTTTCTCATCAATGGCTTTGTGGGAAATATCAGAATATATTTTGGAAGTGGAGATAAAATTAACACCTGAAACTATTTCTGGGCACAAGATCTAGAGAATACTGTGCTTATTCTCTTGGCTCTTAAAAAGTTAATTGCAGCAAGCTTTTATATATTGGCTTTTAACTTACCTAAAACATAATAAATTTACTTAATTAAATCAATTAAAGGAAAACTTGGCCTAATTCCCATTCATCCATTTGGATTACATAGAGTGCAGATTTTTGGATGAAAACCATTTCTTAAATATGAAGTCTAGTGGGCTATGCAGTTTTGCTGCAAAACTGTCTGATAAAGACTGAAATAAAGTGTTTTTATTTCCATTTTATCACAACAAATATAAAAAAGATACTCATGTGTTTAATTGGTCTACTATTGGTGAGGACAGTCGAGGAAAAGATGTGTTTTTTTTTAAAAGAGATCATAACCAGAATTTTAGAATGATTTTATTAGACAAATTTGAACTGTGAAAGAATAAAGCAGAGCTTCTAGATTTGATATTTCAAACAAATATATGAAGCATAACACCCATTCAACTGCTATGTTATTATAAAAATTTGTTATATTCAAATTTTTTTTTGAGTCAGAGTCTCACTCTGTCACCTAGGCTGGAGTGCAGTGGCACACTCATGGCCACTGCAGCCTCGACCCACTGAGCTCAGGCAATCTTTCTGCCTCAGCCTTCCAAGTAGCACGCCACCATACCTAGCTAATTTTTTGATTTATTGTAGAGACAAAGTCTCGCCAAGTTTCCCAGGCTGGTCTCGAACCTCTGGTCTCAGGCAGTCCTTTTGCCTCCACCTCCCACAGTGCTGGGATTATAGGCGTGAGCCACTTTATCCGTCCTAGCTCTCACTTCTTAGTGAGAACATGCAGTATTTAGTTTTCTGTGTCTGCATTAGTTCACTTTGAATAACGTGTCCATGTTGCTGTAGAGGACATGACTTCGTTCTTTTTTATGGCTGTGTAGTATTCTGTGGTGCATATATGCCACATTTTCTTTATCTAGCCCACTGTTGATGGCCACCTAGGTTGGTTCCATGTCTTTACTGTTGTGAATAGTACCAATAGATGTTTATTTTCTTTTTCTTTCTTTCTTTTTTTTTGAGTTGGAGTCTCTGTTGCCCAGCGGCACACTCATGGCTACTGTAGCCTTGACTTGCTGGGCTCAGGCAATCCTTCTGCCTTAGCCTTCTACGTAGGTGGAACTACAGGTACGTGCCACCATGCCTGGGTAATTTTTTTTTTTTAATTGTAGAGATAAGGTCTTGCCAAGTTGCCCAGTCTTGTCTTGAACCCCTGGACTCTGGCAATATACTCACCTCCACACCCAAAGTGCTGGGATTACAGGCATGAGCCACACCATGCCTGGCGACAACTAGATGTTTCTTTGTTTATTTTATTTATTTTTTTGAGTTGGGGTCTCACTCTGTCGCCCAGGCTGGAGTGCAATGGCACACTCATGCATGGCTCACCACAGCCTCAACCTCCTGGGCTTGGGCAAGCCTTCTGCCTCAGACTCCTGAATAGCTGGGGCTATAGGCACATACTAAGTTTTGTATCTTTTGTAGAGACGAGGTCTCACTATGTTGCCTAAGCTGATCTCGAACTCCTGGGCTCAAACAATCCTCCTACCTCGGCCTCCCTAAGTGCTGGGATTATAGGCATGAGCCACTGCGTCCAGCCTAAATCTTTTTTAATAAAAGAAAGTTTTAAATATACTGTTAAGAACCCTTTTGTACCCTTTATTAAGGCTTTTTGATCTTGGATAAGTTCCTTAATCTCTTTGTTTCTGGACTTCAGCTATTTCACTTGCAAAATGGAGGTAATACTATCCAGTACTTTATAGGGTTGTTGAGAGGATAACATGCCCAATAGATGTCCACTGCCCGATAAATGTCCACTGCCAATGCTCGTATTCCTCTTCCCCAATTCCATTTTCCTCCCTTCTTCCTCCAGAGGCAGAAGTTACCATGCATCCCTCTAATCAATGCTTGAATGCTTTTAGTATACAATATCTGTGCCTTTCAAAACTTTACATAGCTGTGTAAATTTAACACTTATTGCCACACTGTGTGCATTTTTCTGCAACATGCTTTTTTCTCAATGCTTATGTTTTTTAGATATCTTTACATCGGGAGATATAAATCAAGTCCATCCATTTTAATTCCACAATAATATTTGTTTAATTGAATATAATTCATAAATCTTATTTTTTCCCTCTCATGTATGTTTCATTTATTTCCAGTTTCTAGTAATTATAAAGAATGCTGCTGTGAGCATTTATGGACATTTATGGGAGTTGCTTCCATGTGGGACTTTCTAACCTTTCTCACTTGGGTTACCCTGCTAGGTGTCACTGTGCCTCTAAACCAGGGCTTTCCTAAGGACTGAAGAGGTCAATATTGTGGCACAACCACAACCCTTGTGCCCATTTAGTGCAGACCTGTTGAGAAGCTTTGCCCTAGCACCAATCGTCAAATTATGGCAAGTGCACCAAGCCAACCTCCCCAACATGGACTCGCACGCGTACATACATAAACACACACGCACACACACGAGATCACCTACCCACACACATACACAGATGAACATGCACTTGCACACACAGGAGGACTTGCTCAATACAAATGGTTGTTAAAACAATCAACTTCTGGCTGGGCTCGGTGGCTCAGCCTGTAATCGCAATCCACTTGCCTCGGCCTGCAGGTTCAAGACCAGCCTGGACAACTTGGCAAGACCTCATCTCTACAAAAGGAAAAAAAAAAAAAAAGCCAGGTGTGGTAGCGCGTGCCTGTAGTTCCGGCTACTCAGAAGGCTGAGGCAGAAGGATCGCCAGAGCCCAGCAGGTTGACGCTGGGGTAGTTGTGACCATGCCATCTCACTCCAGCCTGGGCGACGAAGTGAGACTCTGATCCAAAAAAATAAAAAAAAAATCAACTTCCAAATCCTAAAACTGGTGTGCCTGAGAGCCACATGCAAGTTCCCACTTCCTCATTCACCATCTTCTTTTCCCATGCTTACATTTTAAAAAATTGTTGATTACTGAAATTTGAATCTGTGTGTGTGTGTGTGTGTGTGTGTGTGTGTGTGTGTGTAAGTGTGTAAGTTCACTAAATTCGACTGCCCTTGTGGAGTTAAATGGCAATTATCAATAACTCAAAAAATAATAATTGCTGGAGAGGGTGTGGCGAAAAGGGAACACTTCTACACTGTTGGTGGGAGTGTAAACTAGTGCAACCTCTGTGGAAAACAGTATGGCGATTTCTAAAAGCCCTGAATATCAACCTCCCATATGACCCTGCAATCCCCCTACTGGGAATATACCCTGAAGAACTCAAATCACTCTATAAAAAAGACACCTGCACACGTATGTTTATCACAGCATTGTTCACAATAGCAAGAACATGGAAGCAACAATGTTGTCCATCAAAAGAGGACTGGATTAAAAAAATGTGGTACATATACATGATGGAATACTATGCAGCCAAAAAAAAAAAGCAAAATCATGGATTTTGCAGCAACTTGGATGGAACTAGAATCTATAATACTGAGTGACCTCTCACAGAAACAAAGGTCGGAGTATCACATGTTCTCACTCATATAGTGAACCTTGAACATCCAATGTAATACTATAAGAAAATGACTGAC
>CAUYQG010088280.1:0-27208 GCA_963574415.1 Tarsius wallacei | reverse complement strand
AACTGATGTCAGATATGATTAGCAGGTTTATTTGGAGAGGCAGAAAGAGCAAAATAACTGTCCATAGAGGGAGAAAACACTGGCTAATGAATGAAATGTGTGTGTGTGTGTGGAGGGAGGAGAGAGAGAGAGAGAGAGAGAGAGAGAGAGAGAGGGAGACAGAGCGGCGGAGAGAGAGAGAAAGGGAGAGAGAGGGAGAGACAGAGGAGGGGGGAGGGAATTTTTTTAAAAAATAGAATGGTCTTTTTATGTTAAATACAAATATTTTTTTCTGGTCAAATTCTAGGTCATTTCATACTCCCTGAGGTATTGAGCTCACCAAACCTAGGGTGTCATAAACTCAGTTCCACTTTCTCTGGTAAGTCAAAGGGCACCCTAAAATTCTTCCAGGTTTCTGATTTGTGACTGGGGTACATGAATTGTGATATATATTAAGGTCAAGTGGATTTCCATCAGGGTTTTGGTTTTCCAAAGGGCAAAAAGAAGATTTTTGAAAGTACCCTTTGTGAAGACTTCTTAAGTCTCATATTTCTTAAAATTAGAGTTTGAAGTGAGAAATATATAACACAAAGATAAGTGTGATGTTATCACACTCCTCCATATTTGTGATTGGCAAAACCTTCTGGAGACTGGCAGTATTTAACAACTCTATTTATATTAATTCTCATAGTTCCAGACAAATCTTCTTTGCAAACTCTCTCCAAGTATTATTTAAAATTCATGTTGATTACATACTTGTAGATTATAAAAACTGGAGAATATTTTTACTTGGAACATCAATAAATCCTTATATCATCTTGAATAAAGACATACCATTTACATATGTAAACTATGACATTAATTCCCTTAATTGAACAAAACATTCATAAGACCATTTCTCAGGCTGAAAAAGGAATTGCAAATTTGTAAAACCAATGTTCCTGTCTGTAGAGATAAAACTTCAAAATAATGATATGGTGATAACTTTCTCAACATTTAGTAAGTTCAGTTGGAGTCAGAAGCAGAATGTTTATACCTTAAGAATTTACAAAGAAGCTGTAAGTGCAAACTCATGTTCACATGACACTCTACTTAGCAAATTCTTATGTGATAAACCTAGTAGGGGCAAAAATGGAAAAAAAAATATGGAGAGAACACAAAATGTCTTTATTTCACACTTAGCAAATTTAACTGTCCTTTCCAGATTAGCACCAGATTTTCCCTCTGCAACATGAAAGAAGGTATCTTACCCTAAATTTTAGCACATCCAGTGGGAAGGAAAAAATGACAAATTCTTTGAAAATGCTAAAAAGATTCCATTTTATTTATGGTATTTAATTTGCTTTGGAATAGAAAAGTTTTATAAATATTCTTCTAATTTTACTTTTTAATTTATTTTTTCTAACAGAAAGAAAATAGTGGACTTATTCTAAGTGGCTGAAAAAAGTGACATTGGATTGTCTGTACATGATACTGAACAGTTCACAAGGGACATTCTTCATGTTGATCATTCCTCTACTCATTGTCTGAAATAATGTTAACACTCTTGGTTTATTATTACCCAGACACAAACAGTTTAAATCCATTGAATATGTAGACTAGCTTAGAATAATTTAAATTAATTAAAGTTGAGAATTCTTAAAACTTTGGTTGAAATTCTATTTTATTTCCATTTGATCCAGTAACCTTTCTCATCAAAAGAGTGGGCAATGACCTTTGAGGCTTCTGCCCATTCCACCCAGAGGATACAGACTAGGTTACCTTCTCATGGGAGCCACCGTGTTAAATCTGACCATATAGTCAATGAAGATCATGACTGATTCCTTTCAGAGTGATTTCTCAGCCACCAAAAGCTGCTGCTATTTCACATGAAAACAAAAATCCCGTGCTCAGCTGGGATAGGACTTTCTCATAAGCGTAGTCAAAGGGACCACAGCCCATTGCCCTGAGAGACCTTCCTCTATCCACCAGGGAAATGCTGCACCTGTAAGCCAGTTGAGCCCACCTAAGCTCACATCTCTACTTCCTAGATCCCTAGCCAGATGCAGGATGGCATCTATCTTTTCTTCTACACTCATCCTTAAATTTGGGGTCTTGTTCCTCTGCATTTCAATCCTCACGATAATTCTGGGTGGCATTGTTATCTATGAAATGACTCACATAAAACTCTGTATTCTTAATTCTTCTGGCTCAAACTCTTTAACCTACACCTCTAAGCCATTTCCCCAATCCACTCTCATAGTTATGTCTTGTTCTTTGCTATCACCTGCAGAATCTCACCTCCCCTTTAGTATTTAACTTAGTATTTTTAAGTAGTTAATACCTAATAGTACTAAGTTAAATACTAGGCTAAATCGGCTCTGTGACTATAACCTTCTGCCTTTCATCTTTCTCACTCAGCTTTTTCAACTTTTTTATTCTTAGATATTTCAGGACACCTTCCTTCTTCTCAGATAATTTACTAAAAGAGATGTCACATTTGCTGACTTTATTTTCTTATCCTGTACCATTTATTCAAAACTTATCACAGTCATTGATGACATCCTTTCGATAAATATAATGTTTTGTTTTCATAGCTTGGACCCCTGACAACATTTAACACAGCTCATAACTACATCTTGTGTATCCATCCTGTCTCATATATTTTCTTTCTCTCCTGTAGATTATTTCAATATATACTTCTCTCCTTGTACTTCATTAAGTGCTGGCATCATCAACTAGCATCTGATAAAGTTTCCTCAACCTTTTGCTATTAAAGCCTCAGGTGTAGGTGACTACACCTGTACCCATTCTTTTGATCTCTGTCTTGTTACAGTTGAAGAGTCACCCAGGCTTTTGTTCCAGGACAATTCCTTCATCTGGTCCATGGATCCCATTTCATTCTGCTTTCTCAGGAACACTGTCTATCATGTATGTTCCCTCTCTTGGTGGCTTTACATTTCCCCTCTGCTCATTCCCTATCAGATTTAAATAGCCTCCAGACTCTTCTATCTTAAAAATAATGGTCTTTCCATCCCACATTCTCTTTTATCTATACTTAATCTTTACCTTCCTTCTTCTCAGATAATTTACTAAAAGAGATGTCACATTTTCTGGCTTTATTTTCTTATCCTGCACCATTTATTATAAAACTTATCACAGTCACTGATGACAACCTTTTGATAAATATGTTGTGTTGTGTGCAGAGCTTGGACCCCTGGCAACATCTAACACAGCTCATAACTTTGTCTTTTTTATAACACTCCTTTACCAGAGTGTCTAGGACAATGTACTCATCTGGATTCTAGCCCGATTTTCCGGTTGCTCCTTCTCAGTCTCTGTACAGGTGCCAATGATGTTACTTGTCTCTTAAATGTGCAAAGCTCTCTTCTCATTCCATTTATCCTTAATGAGTTTAATGACTCTCATGGCTTCAAAAGTAAAATGAATGTTGACTTTTCCCAAATCTAATTATCTAATGAAGATTTCTCTCCTGAGCCCCAGACCTGTGTATCCATCCACTTTTCGGCCATTTCTAATAGCATATAACATTGGTGCTTCACAGTACATTCACCCAAACTTAACTTACCATCTACTGTGCAAAACCTACTGTTTATTTAAGACAGTAAATTTATCATCCACCCAGATGCACTTGCAAGAAATCTGGGAATCATACAGAAATTTGGGAACTATACAGGACTATTAGCACTTCTTTTTTTTTTTTTTTTTTTTTGAGTTGGAGTCTCACTCTGTCGCCCAGACTGGAGTGCAGTGGCCGCTCCCAGCCACCGCAGCCTTGACCTGCTGGGCTTCCAGCGATCCTTCCGCCTCAGTCTTCCAAGTAGCTGGAAATACAGGCGAGCACTACTACGCCCGGCTAATTTTTTGATTTATTGTAGAGATGAGGTCTCGCCTGCCCAGGCGGGTCTCGAACCCGTGGGCTCAGGCAATCCACTCACCCCAGCCTCCCAAAGGCGCGGGACTACAGGCTGAGCCACAGAGCCCGTATTAGCACTTCTTAACCCTCCTTCTAGGAACAAATGAGTTACCAAGAAGTGCTGAATCTACTTCCTAAATATCTCTCAAATCTGTTTACTAACCCTAATTCAATGTGAAATTGTTCTCTCATGAGAACTTAACTGTGGTCCTTCCTGCCCTGTCACTTTTCCACACTACAGCAAGAATAATCTTTCCAAAATATGAATATGTGATAGTGTCACTATCTAGCTTAAAACTCTTAAAATTCTTCATAATCCTACCCTGAGAGTGACCAAACTTCTGTCCATGGCTTCCTGAGCCTTGTTCTCAAATCTCACCTCTCTCCCTGGCCCCATTCTCCACACTTCAACCATACTGAACTGTTTTATTAGCTAAAGGTCTTTGGTCTCTGTAAGATGCATTTCTTTCCTTGTTGTTTCCACTTTCTCTTTTTTTTACTTCTTTTCCAATTTCTTCACATTGCTAATTTGTATATGATGACTCAACTTAAATATAATTTTCTCTGGAAAGGCTTTCCTGACACCTCTTCACTTCCTCTCCCCATCTTGCCTTCTGTATGAATTCTCTTTCCCCTTGTTTTTGAGATAACTGAAAGTTGTACTTTTCCCCTCCTACATATACCACACAATGTTATAATTTCACCTTTCCGTCTTCAACTTCTCTGCATTTCAAACTCCACTAGAACAGTGATTTTGTCTAACTTCATCATCATTATTTCCCTACTAGCATAGGACCTACGTAATAAAATATTAGTTAATAAGTACATAACTGAATGTGTAAAAATTACTGGTTGTCTATTGCATTTTAGGTTATAAGATAGAAATCTACGAAGCTAAATGCATGCACACCAGAGCTCTAGGAGCTTATAATTGAATTTGCAGGAGAAAACGATCCTCCTACCACAACAAGGAGAATTCAAAATGCCTTGCAGTGTGGTCTGATTTTTAAATTCAAGAAGAGTTCGAGAATGAGAAGGTAAATTAAGACAGGAGGAAAGTTTTAAATTAGGCTTATCTAGGACCTTGAAGCCAATTCAATGAAGTTGAGTTTGAAGAACCAGAGTGTTCTTCAGATAACTTTAAATCTGTAACAAACCAACCTAAAAAAAATTAAAACAAATGAACTTGTTTTGTAAAAATAATAAGTCAACATCATCTTCCTTCCATCTCCCAAAAGCGAATTGTTCATTTTTCTTTCATCTACAGAGTCCACTATTGCTGAGAGTCAACCATAGATCTTGGGATACATAATTACATCTCCTTGGAAGAATCACCCATGTTGGGTTATGGGCAATTCCATATCAATAATATGAAGGACATAAGGAGATAAAGAAGTCATCAAATCTAGCCCCTTCATAAAGGTGGTCATGTAATATTCATATCACACAGATCAACAGAATTTGGTAGAAATATAACTTTTTTTATGTTTGCTTTGTACTTAAAAAAAACTTTGATATTGACATTAAAGGTAATGTAAGCAATAGTTTTATCTTACTTCCTTTCAAAAATTTTTCATGTACATTATCTTTCCAAAATACAGCATTTTTAAATCCTATATATTCTTGAGCTTCATGCTATATGTTTGTAAAATGTGATACTAATGATATGTATCTTTTAGGGTCATTGTGAGAATTAAATGTATAAAGCAGAGCTTCTCATCCTTATTTTACTTCATTTTATTGTGTGAAAAAAAAACCCTTCATGATTCCTATACTATACTGAGGTAAAATGATGAGGTAGTTAATGAGAATTCTAGTCTAAGGGGCTGAGCCTGGGGTCTCTGATTGTCCAGGACCCTCCTGTCTACCCTGAGGAGGTGCTGAGATTATTAACTTTGGAAATACCTGAAACCCACTGATGGCACACATTTGGAAAGTCTACAACTATTGCATGTAAAGCTGTTAAAATTATGCCTGGCAGTAAGGGCTTTATTACTGGAGCTTTATGATAACCTTGTGAATGCAATACAAGGCACATACTACCATCACTTTGCAGATGGCTTGGAGAGATGTGTGACACAACCAGAAGGTTCTTTTTAGGACGTGGACAATTTTAAGCAAGAATAAGTCTCCCATAACATTCTCTTCATAGCCCTTACCCAAACCAAGCCAAGAGAGGCATATAGGAGTTACATGGGGGAAGCAAATCAATCTTATATGTGAGATTTTATACACCTCTCAGGTGAGAGTGACTCTAGCCATTTGGAATGTCTCATGTCCCTTATGGTGGTTGTAGACACTGTGTTTCACAATATGTGATTATCTCATAGCTTAGGACCTATGTAATAAAATTTTTGTTGCATGGGTACATAATTGAATGTGTAAAAATTGCTGAATGTCTATTACTTTTTTGGTTATGAGATAGAAACCTACAAAGCTAAATGCTTGCACCCAGATCTCTAGGAGATCTTGATTCCATAAGGGATGCTTGTCAATTTCACTTATTCTTGGTATAGTGATGTGTTGCAAACTGTGGATAATGTTAAATGTGTTAAGCACATAGACTGAAAATGCTAGTGTTAAAATATACTCATATCATTTACCTATCATTTGGTCACGTCGTTTCATTCTTTTGCTGCTCCGGAGGAAAATCCTTTAAAATCAATCCAGTATTTTTTCTAAATTCAAGAGGTAATAGTAATTTTATCACATCAGGTCCTTAGGATTCTTGAAATAGAACTAAAGGACATATTCAGTGTATACAAAGTTTAAAGTAATTTACTCCAAGGACAAGAATTCACTTGTATTCATACATATACACTTTCCTTAAAGAAAACATAAGAAAAACACCATAGTAAATATTCAGCAAACCATAAACTATTAAGATGTTTAGCAAAAATAAAGCAGACTTAAATAAATTAGTTGAGCCAGGCTCAATGGCTCAGCCTGTAATCCCGCGCCTTGGGAGGCTGGGGTGAGTGGATTGCCTGAGCTCGTGGGTTCAAGACCCACCTGGGCAACTTGATGAGACCTCATCTTTACAATAAATAAAAAAATTAGCTGGGCACGGTAGTGCGCGCCTGTAGTTTCAGCTACTCGGAAGGCTGAGGCGGAAGGATCGCCGGAGCCCAGCAAGTCGAGGCTGCGGTGGCCGGGAGCGGCCACTGCACTCCAGTCTGGGCGACAGAGTGAGACTCCGACTCAAAAAAATAATAAGTAAATAATTAAATAAATAAATAAAATAAATTAGTTGAATTATTACTTAGCTACCATATTCCTAGGTTTAAAATGTTATAAATTTATAAAAATAATCTCAGGCCCACATTTAAAATTTTTTTGTATGATATAACATAGCATCATTTTACAAATACATTAGTTGAATAATTCTTTTTATTGACTATGTGTATTTTTAATATATCCATTATAATTCACCTGAATCACATCAGTAGTAAATTGTCATTTTGCTTAATAAAATTAGATGTTGCAAAGCAGTCAATGAAAAAAGACTGATTTCAAAACAAACAAACAAACAAACCAGGAACTAAATGGACAAATGGATTGATGAGATGTATTAGTAGGTATTTCTGGATGCAATGCAAAATGCATCTCTAAAATAGAAATTTACCAAAATATTATTTCTGCTTATTTTGACAACTGTAAAATAAGAAGAAATAATTCTTCTTATTTTGTGTTTTAATGGCAGGCTTTAAAAGTGTACATAATGCTCCAATATATACTTCTGATCTATTTAAGAGAGGAAAGAAATGTGAAGTTTGAAGTTTGGCATATTTCTGGGTTCCTCTGTTGCTTGGACATTTAAACAGCTAAACAACTGTTTAGTGATTAAGAAAAAGTCTTGACAGTGAATATGAATACTTACTGAAAGGAACTGCAGAGTGATTACAATAAAATTAGGCTCCCCAAAGAGATAATCACATAATGCTCACATGCAGAAAACCTCTAACACTATTTATAACAGAAGCAGCTGGCAATCTCCAGATGTTCTACAACTTTCTTCTAGAAGAAAAATCCAGCCATAACTCAGTGGACCATTATTAGAAGACATGATGTGATTGGATTTTTTCCTCTTGAATGACTCTTGATTGGAATAATGCAAAAAATATATTTTACACAGTTTAATTTAATTAAAAAATTTATTGTTTGCAAAATATGTGCACAATTCTGTGCTACATATTGGGGGAAACATAGAAATGAGTAAGACATTAACTTGAAGCTAATTTTTTGTTTTTTGGGTTTGTAAGGTATTCAAGCAGGCAGTGTGTAAGTAATAGATGAAAAAGAAAAAATAACTATTTCTTGTTGTTGAGGAGTTAAAATAAAACCACATGCCCTGATTGATATATATAATCATAAGCAAGTGCTGATTTAGCTTAGATTCTTGATATAAAATGAAGTATATGTAAATATTAAACACTCCTGGAATATTTAATATTTAATTTACTTTTAAGTTCAAGTTATATAATTAATGGTTTGTGATTTAAATTAACTACTTCCATTAACATATTACTCCAAAACTTGTTATATTTGTAAGAAATATTAATAATATAATAATTTAAAAATATTGATTCATTTATATTCTGAATAATTCTAAAAACAGCTTGCAGTAGAATTGAATAAATCTGTTAATTACTTTTCTAAATGATCTAATTCAAGAATGTTTTCTAAGTTTTAGTCTCCATCTGTTAATCATGAATAGTAACAATAATGTGCATGTTAGATCATGCTTACACATCAATAGACCTGAAAAGATGAAACAGATGACTAATTCTCAATATTTTTCTACTCATTTCCAGATAGGAACTTCCCTATCTGTGTAGATATTGGCCATGATAAAAATAAGTTTTTTCGTGACAGTACTTTTGGACAAAACCCCTGCTCTCATTCATTTTCTGTAACAAAGTTGTGTAATTACTCACATGTGGAGTATGAATTGTATGTGATTATTACTCAATAATTGATTTTGGTCAGTGTATTCATGAGTATATATCTGTCTGTTTCTGTATCTGATTCTATGTCTATAACCATCTTTCCAACTACCTAAGATGATGTCAAAGATGATGTCAAAGGAGAGGGATAACTAAAAAATTATCTGTGAGGTGAAGCTTAGAGAATGTCCAAAGGTAAATTATTCTACTACTGTGCAAACTCATTTTCACAGCAGTGGCCCAGAATAATGCAAAGTTGGAAGTCGTCTGCATGGGCAAATGAGAAGAATATAAACTACCTGGAGTGGAGAGTTTGATAGTTGGTTTTGAGAGCTCTGGTAAAAAAAAATTGGTTAAACCACTCCAAGTTGGAGCAGTTCCCTGAGATGGAGTTGAGACACACACCTACAACCTGTTAACCTGCTTATCTGCCCATGAGCCTTCAGAGTGTCCTCACTATCTGTGGACATTTCCTTTTTCATCAACACTAAGTAAGTTAAGTGTCACCTGGGCATCAGGCCTCTTTTGTAAAAATGAAGGCAATAAACACCTTGCAAAGGGTACAGGGACCTCTCTCCCTTAGTTCCCCCAATGGATTCTTTTTTTTATTAGTTTAGGCCAGAACATGAAGGAAGTTAAATCTAAGTTTCAAAGTCAAGTACAAGAAACTGCTCGGAGCTAGAAAAGCTCGTGTCTTTTTCTGCCCTGATGCAACTGTTCAGAAAGTTCCTGAAAGTTCCTCATGTTTCCATCTACATTTTTGAGAATTCCTAGCCATCAAGGGTCAGAAAGGAGATGAGACATAGTCTGTGAACTTCAGGATATCTCATTCTATCTTAGAATGTCTGAGGTTTAGAAGGAGAAGCTCCAAAGACGTATTTATCCTAAAGGAAGAGGTTGAATAGTCTTTGTATATATTCTCAAATTGACAACAGCATGCATATTTAAAAAGTGTCTATAAATATGTATGTATCTTTTTACTCATGAATACCTCTACATAAGCACATTTTCCTCAAGCACTTGAGTATATACATATGCATACTCATGTTGAATTTTCTCTTAATCTGATTTCTGATTAATATTTATAGTACATGGAGACTTGAGGTACACATTTACACTCATAACTTTATCTTCTTCCTTCCAGAAACTTAAGGGCATCAGTACTCAGAGAACTAATATCACTGTGTGTTCAACCTATAGAAACATCTTTTCTCTTTTAAGAGATAAACATATCTGACTTAACTTCAAATGAGCTTAGAAAAGTATTTCTGACTTAAGTTTGCTGTAGTGAATCAAATCAGTTGCTTTAAAGACTTACAATAATATGGAAACGGTATTTATTTTGTAAATAATTAACTAGCCTTAACTAGTGTTTTAAAAGAAAAGCTAATTCTTGTTTTGGAAATTAAGGGCTATTTTGAATGGGATTGTGCCTTTTATTTGTTTCTCTGCCTGTTTGTTGTGAGTGTATAAAAATGGAAATTAAAGGTATGACCCCATGAACCCAAAAGGTAACAAAGAAATGACTTCACAAGATCTCAAATATAATATAGATACAGACAAATCTAGTGCTATGCCACCATGATTTTCATGATTATTATTTACATACACATATTGCAAGTTAGTAAAGGTACACTGAAAAATACATAGAGAAAGCCATTCAGAAAAAAAAAAAAATCACGCTTAGGTAAATTGTAACTCCTACTTTGAATTCCGGACAGTAAAATCTTTTTCCAGACACTGGGGCAGATATTAGTGTGAAATCATTGTCCTTGTTGACTGGAGAGGAGTGGTGGTGTTTGGGTGAGTTATGGAGGGGACACTTGTGAAATGACAGCTGTCTGGTACCTAAGCAGTGTTCGGTAAGCTCATGTTTTGTTTTTGAGGCAGCCTCTCTGAAAAATTTTTTCAAAATTCTCTTTTACTTGTCTTAGCAGAGCCTAAAACCACACTTTTCTTTTAGTGGTATGTGATATATTTATTAAAGTAGTTTTTTTCTTTTTTATTTATTGCAGAAGTGATTTCAATAGATACTCTTCATGGACTTGCTTTCCTTTCCGCAGCTTTGTTTACTTACTTCAAGTGAAGTGTGTAGCAATGTGGATTCTATAAAGGCCAGTTCTCAGGAAGATGAGGAGAGTTTAGATTCTAAATACATTTTCAGTACCTGAAACATCTGTTCTTCCCTTTCATTCCTGAAATTCAAACTAGACCCGAGGCCTTGTTTCTATGGATGCAGCCATTGTTGTCAGAGTTATTTCGACTACAAACAGACTTTTCAATTCTCATGCTTTTGTGCAAGCTTCATAGTTTTAAGCCTTATCTTGGGTTTTCTTCTTTTTTTATTTGATCTTATGCCAGGAAAATCTTAAAAGGCAAAGGGAATTTGTGGTGTTTGCTCATTTTTAACTTTGCAATTCTAAGACAGAAATACCAGAAGCATCAAAAAACCTTTACCCTTATGCAAGTGACAGTCACTGACTGCAGATACACACACAGCAACATGGGCTTATTTTCCATATTATTGCATATTTGTATATGCATTTCTGATGTCACGCCTACATTTCTACTGGTGAAAACTTTAAAACTGAAAGATGATGTGGAGGTGGGGTGAGGCATATTATACAAGCTGGAAACTACTTTTAAAAGACAAGAGTCAGAAATTTTAGCTTGTGCTAATTTTTGAAGAGGCAAATGCTAATGATGCCTTTTTTGGTCAAAGTGTAAAGTTTCTATAGAAACAGACAAAATATATTTTATATAAAGAAAATTGTTAAGAACCAAGAATGAGCTGCTCTTGGAGACAGGGGATCTAGGATCCAGTTGGTGCAGCTTTATGACTTGCTCCTATGTATACATTTTAAAAATTATTATTTAAATAGATAATAGAGGCATGTGGCTTAAAAGAAAACCTCAAAGGATTTGTCTCATTTTAAATTAAAAAGATACTGTAACAGCACCAAATAATTAAAATTTTATTTGAATATATAAAAAAGAAAACTGCTGTACACATTTTTTTGATGATGTTTTAAAATTATTACTGAGGGTATCAGGAATAACAAAGGTGAACACCGGTTGGAAACGTCATACCCAACTTAACACAGGAGCTGTAGTTAGAAATGAGGTAAGTTGGAAGTAGATCAGCTTTTTTTTTTCTTTTTGTATGTGTCATTTGAAATTTTTCTTTTCTGCCTTTCAGAGAAGGTAAAGGAGTCAGTATATTTATTCATAAGGAAATTTGGTAAATTGAAACTTAAGTGAAGCTAGTGCTTTCAGTCTTTTTGAGTAATCATTCAAACTCTGAGCTCTTAGTTGGGAAAAAATAAAAAAGAAGAAGAAGAAAAAGCAGGATCCTGTCAGGCACTGTACCAGATCTCATATTCTTACTTAGTCTGTGACTCACCTAGTCTGACAGCAGGTGACCACCTGATTCTCTGAGAATCCCTAGGATTCTGATGATCTCTCAGTGGCCTCATACTCACCAACTCTCAAGGGGCAGTCATTCAATTCTGGCCTTCACCTCTTTTAGATACCTTATTCAGAGAATAATAAAATAAAAAAGAAGGATTACAAAATACCATCTTTTTAATGAGGAGGACAAATAATAGTATGTTTTAGTTTCATACTATTTTGACTGAGTAATTTTGATGGAGACATGGTGGAATTATTTCTACAGAGCTCAGGGAGCAGATATTTTTAGGTACAAGGGAATAAAAATGGTTTTAAAGTGCAGCATAGGAGCTGTGAATGGTCTAATAGCAAGGATAAACAAGACAAAAACAAAGCTTTGAAATAAACCCCTTACAGAGGAGCTAATATGATCTTCATCTATTTGAAAAGGTCACTTGCTGACTCTTTAAGACTGTTTGCACCTGTCTTTATATTACAGCTTGGGGCTAATCTTTGGACATTTTTTGTTTGTTGATTTTCCTTTGTGAAATAAAGAAGTTCTGCTAGTCACTTGTACTATGGTCCCAGGTATGATATTAAAAACTAAAAAAGGCTAAATTAACTATCCTTTTAGTGGTGGAAAGGCAAATGCCGAAGTGTCTTTTTTTCTGTTTTGTGTGTGAGTACTAAATATTGCATATGGTTGTGAGCCATTCTGTAAGTCATAAATTTTATTTCGCGATTTTTAAGGCTCTTAGGAAAAACCATGTCAGAGGCCCAAATTGCCAACCTTTAGGTAAATCTGGAAGCAGGCATGGGTGAAGGCAATTAGTTTGTATGTTCAAATGTGATCATAAAATTCTCAAGTCTGATTTTCCAATCGTACACATGAGGATAGTTGGAACTCAAGATATTGAAGGGAATGGCCTGTGGTCACAGAGATATTTAGGGGTAGAAGGGTGACAAGTATCCTGTCTGTTGAAATTTAGAGTCTTTCTTTTATACTGTCTCATAGTTAGCCTCAGAGGACAAAACATGATGACCAGAGATACATGTTCCTCTGTGTTGAATAGCATAAACAAGTGCTTCCAATGATTAAACGTACAAGAACTATTCTTAATTGATGGTTTTCATGGAGGAAAATTTAGATAAATTTTTAAATTTGGAGAAGAAAAAAAGTCTTTTGAAAATTTGTTTTCCTATAAATGTCTCCTTTGAAGGATATAGAGGAGGAGCAGAGGTAGGCATGTTTATGTGACCTGAGGCAAATCCTCAGAATGTCATTTCCTGTGTCAGCCTTAAAACACCTCTTAATTTTTGTTCATTCTCTTTACATATTTATGCTATTGTTTGAAAATATCTAATTCTGTAAAAAGGACAAGAAAACATGGACTGGATGAAACTTATAAAATGTGTTAAGAATAAATAAATAATAAATAGAGCATATATTAAACAGAAAAGATAGACAGATGGAGAGATAATTGATATTAATGAGTCACTGTGAATTATACATGAAGCGCCTGAACACTAAATATTCATGATATACAAAATGTACAAGAAACACTATTCTGGGGACTCTAAATATACATGAGCACTCAGTATGCATGAGGTCTTAATTTAGCCACCCATTTGTGACACCATTCTGGTCCTAAGTGCCCTCTCTCCAGAAACACAAATAAAACCTATGGCTGTTCATCAGATTAATTGACGAGCTACAGCTGTGGCCAGGCAAACTTGTGCTTGTGTCTTGCCAATGTGCATCTTGGTGGACCCAAAGCACCTTTAATCCATAGACAGTTCTGCTCCTATCTCAACTCCGATTTCCTTTTTAAGTTTTAAAACAAATTTTATTAGAGAAAGAAGAGAGGAAGGAAAGAGAGACATGCCAAAGCTAGCATGGGTGAGAGAAACCATTTCAACTTGAATTTTCTTAACTTCACCATTGGGGTGGTTAGGAGGCTGATATGGCATGGAGCAGGTCAGAATACACAAACATTTTGTTCCCAGGGTTCAAGTAATAGGTTTGTGCCCTATCTTAGATATGTTAACTTACTTCTCCTCTTTCTTCTTAGGTCATCTCTTTGTTTCTTACTGTGCATTTTAAATTCCTTTAATAAACATGTGATTTGAGTGTTTACATTTGGTCCAAGAACATTTGGGCAAGAAATAAAGAGATAGTCTCTTTTTCTACCTCTGGAATAGTACATTAGTTTTCTGTTGCTGCTGTATTAAATTACCACAAACTTAGTGATTTAAAACAACACAAATTTGTTATCTTGCAGTTCTAAAGGTCAGAGTTTCATTAATAGGTGTCTGTTTTAAGACCTTGTGAGGACTGAGAAACTTCTCATATATGTATTTAGTATCCTCTAGAGCCGCCATCTTTTTATCTATAGTTAGTGCTCATATGCTCTACTTGTCTATGTTGACCTTGTCTTATCTTATTTTCTTTGCTTGACCTTGTCTTATCTTAGTTTCTTTGCTTAGTTTCATTCATCTTATTTGTTTTGTTTTATATGGAATTGAATATTCTAAGTTACAGAAAAGTTCAAAGCTAAGGGTATTGTCCACTGGGCTAAAGTTGGGCATCAATGGGGCTGTGTTGTTTTCTAGAGGCTTTAGGGGAAAGTTCTTTTCATGCTTTGTCCAGCTTCTAGAGTCTGTTTGCATTCCTTGGCTAGTGGCTTCTCCCTGTCTCCAAAACCATCAGTAGTAGGTTGAGTGTTTCTCACAATGTTCCTTCTCTAGTTCTGACTTTTCTTTCTCTCTCATTCGTATTTAATGATTCCTGTAATTACATTGAGTCCATGTGAGTAATTAAGCAAAATATCTTTAAGCATCTGCAAGCTTAATTCTCTCTTGTCATGTAACATATATAACATATGACCATGGATTTGGAGATTTGAGAGGCCATTACTCTGTTTACCAAAGGATAGCTTTCCTGACCTTGTACCTGGAAGCTCCCATTGCATCAGGGTAATTTTCAGCATGATTATTTGTCTCACACATTCATTTAATAATTTTTATTAATTTAATGTTGAATTACTGAAGTATGCATTTCTGGGCTAAGGAACTGCCTTCTCAAGGCCATTTTCCCTTAGCCTGCCCTTTTCTCTGTTCCTACACAAGATCACAGAGCTATGGATGAAATCTTGAACCCTGTGTCAGTTGAAGTTATTTATTCAAAACTAGAGTGACCAACCATTCTGTGATCTTCCTGGGATTGAAGGGTTTCTCGGACATTAAAACTAAGACAGTCTTGAATAAACCAGGATTTCAATACTCTCTTTAAACTTCTTGCACATCCACGCAGTAGCTCCTGGAATTAGAGGCAATTTTACTGTGGTGGTCAGCCTTGGGCAAGGAATCAAAAAGCCATGGTTCTGTTGCTTAAATATCCATGGGCCTCTGAGCATATTACCTTTCTATTTCTAAATTTACTCAGTAGAAGAAAAAAAGTGTTTGGGCAGATTATCACAAAGTTTTCTTGCAATTCTAAATGCTATAATATTTTTGTTGATTTTTGATGAAATTATTACTAAGCACTCAAGTAAGTTACAGAAAGTTCCAAGCTAGGGCTATTGTTCTCTTGTTACCAGATCCCTGACTAGTCATGCACAGAGGAGCTATTTAAGGGGCTGCCATTGGTTTTTGACTATTTATATAGAAAGTACTTTGGCTCTTTATGGAGCCTTTCCAGATCCAAGCAAATATTTGAAGTTTGGAGCTTTTAAAGCTTTTAAAAAGAGTGAGCAAGCATATAATTAGGCTTGAGTTTCTCTTATAGCCCAAGGCAAGGCTTATTCCAAGATGTTCCAAAGTTCTGTAAGTGATTATAACATGTTTGTATATGCACTTGTGGCAACATTGCTGTTCCCTAAAAACTTTTTGCTATACCACAAATAGAAATATGAATTTCTATTTTAACAAAATACTCTAGAAAGTGGATATCTTAAGATATAAGAAAAAAATGATAAAACCAAATTATTTAACAGTAAATATGAGGTGTGTACAAAATAATTGATTGTTAATATTTGCACAGTGTAAAGTTAGGATGTATAGGATTTGGTTGGAGGTGAAAAAAGAGTATTTAAATACTACTGAAGGGCATCTCATTAGATCATTTAGGAATGCACGTCCTTCAGGAAGGGAGTTAGAGAAATGAAATAAAACTTTATGGCTACTTACAATTGCTAGGAAAAATAGCCCTTTGCTGTGTTCCTGTTTAATTCCTGCCCACTGTGTACATTGTAATTCCTGTGACCACCCTCAACAGACCAAACCAGGTATCCCAAATTAGAAAAAAAAAAAAAAAAAGGAAATAGGGAAGGAAGGAAGGAAGAAAGGGAGGAAAGTTGCCACTATGATGACCAGCATATAATTATTCAAACCCATTGGAAATGAGCTCAACCCCAGAAAAGACGCAGAAGTCTACTTTCCTTTAGGATATCCTATTATCAGCTAACTTGAATGCCTCTGGCAAGAAATTCAAAAGGGAAACCTACTACTAAACAGTCTGCATTTGTCCTTAAACTTGCTTGCTCTGTTGTGAATATATGGAAGCCTATGGACAGTGGCAGGGAGTCTAGGCTAAAAGCCAAAGGTTGGATACAGTTTCTCTTTTGTTTCCCTCTTTTCCCACATAATACCAATAGGAGAATAAGGGAAAATGAAGATGAATTACTGAAGTATGCATTTCTGGGTTTCTTAACACGTTTGAGTTTCATTCATCTTATTTGTTTTGCACTATATAGAACTGAATATTCCCAATATAGCAAAAGCACATTGTGGCCCCACTAGAAAATGTACAGGAAGTATATAGTCATTTTGCTATCATGTAAATGGATAGAGCATACTTTTATGTCTTTATTTATTAATGACCTTATTTACCAGTTTTCCCTGTGATTATGTTAAAATAATAGTTGGAGTATATCAATATTTACATAATCATTAAACAAAAAAGTTTAATTTTAAAGAGGAATATGTATTTTTTAAACTCTTTTTTTATGCTTAAATGACTCATTGTAGTCAGAATCTCATTCATTCAACACATATTTTTGAGAGTTTAAAATCACAATCTAGTGATACGGACAGTAAATAGTAAAGATATGTATAATCACAAACTGCAGTAAGTGTTCCAATGAAAGTGAAAAGATTGCAATTACAGAAAAATGTGTTGGTTGAGGGGATGAGGAAGTAAGAGGTACATTAAGGCCTTCTAAGAAGGTGGTATTTGGCCTTAAAAGAAAAGTAAGCCACACAAAGAGAAGAGAAAAGAACATTTTAATTTTAAATCCAAACAGCTGGAAACATAAATATTTATGTCTGTGAGGTCTACTACCTGCCATGGCTAAATAAAATGCAGAATATTTGCATCTAATGTTCTCTGTACCCTTCAGTAACTCAAACATCATTTGGAGTTTGGCTAGGCAGAGTTCGAATGGAGTCTTGGTGTCAGATGAGACTTAGCAAGTTGCCTTCTAAATCAGATGATTATCTTCAAATCTGGAATCTGCCTTATTAACTGTCTTTTGAACAGGTAAATCATGTGAGGACTTTTCACTGGTAGTGTTGCCAGGGAGACAAGCCTGTCTTATTTTTTAAGAAATCGGCTTGTAAGAGGGACAATTGCCTAACCCATGACTGAAGTGCTTAGTTATGGCGGCAGAGTGTTGGGGGTGATGATGGTGGGAGTTGTGGGATAAATAAATGGAAGGTGGGGAAGGAAAAAAAATTACTTCTTTTCATACAGAATATGAGATCTAATCTATTTTTCTTTTTAATTTAGAGATTCATGAAGAAAAGGCATAACCAAAAACGGGTGCCAAAACATACTTGATTGTGTGGTCATCCCCAGTCAAAAATTCAAAATAGCAGTGAGGGTGATTAGCTCAGAAAACATAATTAATTGATTTTTAATTGACTGTAGATTTCTCATCATGAGCAAATGACAGTGATGCTGTATTTTATTCATATTTGATTGACCATATTAAAATTTATTTGAGTAAAAATCTTAATACACTGGGGTTTATACTATTCATATCTAGAAGGCTGAAGCTGATACTTTTGGCCTTTATTCCAATTATTCTAACTTTAATTTAATTTAATTTATCAAAGGGACCTATATATAGCTAACAATGGCAAATGCAATTAGTTCTGTCTTTGAACATAGATTTCTGACACTCTATATGCTTGCAGAGAGTGGACAGCCTTGACAATACTGACCCTATAGTCAGTGGTCTCATGATCTCATGTTGTTTCCTTGGCAACCAGGAGTAATTGAACTTTGTATTTTGTGGAGAAGTTTGTAAAGGGACCCAAATCTGATATCTACAGATTAGATTCTATTACAAGGTTCTATCAATAAAATTTATATCTGTTGAGAACTGGTCTGGGACTGGCACTGTTATGGGTGCAATGGGAGAAGCAAATAATTACATTAACTCTTTCTGGGCTAGAAAGAACAGATACAAAGATTAGAAATTTATTTTTAGGAGTATGTGTCTAAAGCCCAAGGACCTCAAAACCTGTCATTCTCAGTCTCAAATACCCAAATGCTTATTTACCTCTTTTTCTTACAAAATCTATCATTTCCTCACTGATATAGAAAGAGGAAACATAAAAAATAACCATTGTAAGGTCATCAGATGAAGAAAATGGAGTTTTTGATGACTGTGTGGCTGCTGTGTATTGAGAGCACCTAGCTTTAGGTGTGGACTTTGGAACTCTGAAATCACATAGAAGAAAATTCATAGAGGCTATGGTAACCAAGTTATATGAATTAAGAACATTTTGAGACCTACTGAGGCAGTCCTATGTTATGAGGTACTCATATGAAATTCCACTACAAAAAAAAACTGATATAAAAAAAATAGAGCAAACATTGACATCACCACAAATGAGAAATCTAGGGTGACTCACTTCTAATATAATTACCTGAAGATTAGGTCCTTGTTAATGGCTGACTATGTGAAATTATTTAAACAAATCTCACTCATATAATTTTCTAGTAGCTCTGAATTAAGGGACTTTCAATTTGGTGTGGGGGATGAGAAGTTGGGGAAGAGACTGGGTCATGCACTTCCCTAGGACACATACTCCTACTTTGACCAAAATAATATGATATGATTTTCTGTTTGCAATATCTGAGTTAAACAATCTAGAATAATAGCATGTGGGTTTTGGTAATACTTTGAGGAAAGGTGGGGGGTGGTCAGATGAATAGTTTCACAGTAATGCAATGTTTAAAATGGATCTCAGGGCTTCCATCCCCCTCCCCACTCCCATCCAATGTGATATTCTGATATGCTCTCCTGCTGGTGAATAACTCTTGAACAAAACATATTCATGTACAAACACTCAGACACATGCATAAGGAAAAACTATATATCCTAAAGATAAAATAGTAAAATCAGTTTAAGATCAATGATTGCCTTCATTTTGGAGAGTGGATGATTTTGAAAATTGTATTGCATTTAGGAAGATAGCCCTTTACATTATTATTCAAGGTTGTCTTTGTCCTCTTTTGTCTCATTCTGAGCTTCCAGACTCTGCCTGTGGGGCTTAATTTCTCATAAGGCACAAGCAAATTAGTCTCTTAACAAACAAAATAGCAAGTTTCCTTTCTTCATCATAAATATAATGTGGAAACAGTTCAATTATGTTAAAAATGCTGATTAGGAGAAACATTGTTTATTCCGGATGATGTAGATTGATGTTACCCCATTCTATCAGAAAGCTAGCAGGCCTCTTTCAGAGCTCTAAGGTCTAGATTTACATGACATGGGAAAATTTTAACTGACTGCTATTGACTTTTCCACCTCTCTGAGGCTATCAGGAATTTAAGCACAAGTGTTGGCTGATTTTACACCCCCGGTTTGGTGTTTGAAACCAGTAGGTTCTGACTTTTTTGGTCAATCTGCTATTTTTCATATAAAGTCATTTGGAGGGTTTAAAGATGATCTAGCTGACCACGAAATTCCTGAAGAAGAACTTCTCCAGAGCCATAAATACATTTGTACAATATTTGAAGTACCCCTGGCTTTCTTTTGATATATTTATTTATGTAATCCCAAGATCACTCAACTGTGCTTAGGCTGGTGGTTACAAATTGGGTCCATACCCCAACACTCCTCAGGCAAGATAGTTTATCCTTTAGGATAAATCTAGTATATAAGGAAATTCCCAAAAAGATGTGTCCCTTATGCCACTGAATCAGATACAATTATCACACAGAAATATCTGCCAAGTCTATCTTTCCTAATTTGGCTGCTCCTTGTAAGTCAGCTCAGTCACCTGCAAAGCTGTTAGAAGGAAATTTACCATACTCCCTCTGAAGGTGACCCACCACGAGCATCTTTGTTTATGCCACGGGGGCTGCCATCTCCTTTTAACCTTCAGTTCTCCAGGAAGAAGGGAGCTGTTGAGATCAGTGCAATGGGAGGAGAATGTTTTATTTCATCACATGGGCAGCAGTGTCTCACAAGAACCCTCATGAAAAAAATCTTTTTAAAATGATTCTAGCACATTCTCAGAATCTTGTGAGCATTCATAAATATATTTCTAGTAGTTTCTAGAATTAACCTCTCTAACCTAGTAGTTCACAAAAATAGACACCATTAGCTCCAACACTGCTCTCTTCTTTGCCTTTTTTTTCCCCAACAACCTTAATATAAAACATATCTTTCTCCTTAATGTGAAAAAGAAAAGTGACCACACACTTTGCAAGGCAATGGTTGGGTGCTGGTTGTGTGTATATGAACTCTCAAGCCAGAATGGCTATACCAGCAGTATTTAAGCACCTTGGTTCAACCAGTTGAACTTCTTTCACACAGTTTAACCATCATCCTGGAGATTTGTGAGGAGCAGTACTGTGCCTTATAAATACTGGCCACAAACCAAGGTAAGATTTATGATTCAAATCTGTATCTTGTCTTGCCTTTCCTTGCCCTTTTTTTGCTTTTTTGTAATTTCTTTCTTGCCCATTTCCCTCTATACTTTTCACTTGCCTCCTGGGTTGCAGACATTGGTAGATTCTGTCTTTCCCCTTCCTTGAACCTGCTCATATTTACATTTATGGGTGCATCTCACTATTATCCTGTTTGTCGCCCTCTCCAGAGATTTTAGGATGGGCCAGATGGCTCTTTGAATATTAACTTTATTTGTTTTTAGATTGCCTGAGATTTCTGAAAGGTTGCTAATCTTGTTCCCAGGATTATGGTCCAAGAATGACTGTCATGTTGCCTATATAAGGCACCTATTTTGAATGTCCACTCTGGGTTTTTATACTTTCATGTCCAAGCAAGTATAACCTTAGCTCACTGGGTTTATTGTCTGGGGATAAGCAGGACATGGATCCTGACTATCAAATTCTAGCTATGAAAGTTGCAGATACCAGGTTGAAATCTTTTTTTTTTTCCAGATCCAAACAAACTAGAGCTGGGAGAGCATGAAGGAAGAGGGCTCATGACTGCATGTCTGAAATAAATACTGTCTCAAGGACTTCCTAAAATAACCCACAGAAATTCTTTCTTTGGGACTGTAGCAATTCAGATAAGATGCTCTTGAAAGAACACCTGCCCACTAACAGCATCTTTACCAATGAACCGACGCCAACTTTGGCTTTGAGTCTCTGAAATCAATGAACTCTGTTTTTGAGCAGTCTATATGAACTTTGCCAATAATAATTTCCCTTTGTTCTCCTCTCTTCAGATGCCTATGTGCCTTGCCATGGCTATGCATATGGGATTATAATCCTCTTTTCTAATTCCTGAATAAATTAAATACATTTGGACATATTTCTCTCCAATTTTTTTTTTTGGTTGATATACCCTAGCACAAAAATAAACTTTTGCTATATTAGATAAGAAGATTACTGCTTTTGTATTTTTAAAACTATGAGTTTTTATTGGCAGGAAAGGTAAAGGTAATTATTTTTATACAGGATGGATCAAAGATTAAATGAAGCTAAAATGCCTTGAGAGGCCATAGAATCCACCGCATGACAGAAATGCCCATTTGTATTTTGTTTACTTAGCTATCTCAAACACTAGCAGAGTGTGTGCCTCTTTGCTCAAACCTAGTAGTCAATATCGAATGAAAGGATTTTCTTGATCTTATTCATGTTCCTGAATTATGACAATAATCCTTTAAGTGCACATGAACTGAGTCTTAAATCAAGGGATTAAAGGATCAACTATAATAGTTTTATAAATAAATATGATAAAAATGTATAAATGAAGTATATAGAATCTAAATATTAATAATACCAAATCTACTTGGTACTCAACAGAATAGAGTAAACAAACTGCTGTATAGATCTGTATTCCAAATATTTTATTGAGACAGAAAAAGAAAGAGACATGATCTGAAGGAATAAAAGATTTTGGTAGCATGATTTAAGCAAATACATAGGGAAAGGAGAGAATTAAAAGCAAAAGCAGACAACCACACTATTGGGGAAATATTGAGGCTGGGAAGGGACTAGCTGGAGCCCCCTGAGAAAGGCAGGAATGTGGGTGCAGTGGGTGGTGGAGGCTGAAGGTCTATGGAACAATGACTCAGGAAGTGGGAGTCAAGAGATGAATCATAGGGTGAGAAAGATATTTGCATAGGAACGGATACAGATAAAAATACTTCTGTAAATCCACTCTCAAAAACAAAATTGAAGTGTATAAATCTTATGTGTACAGTATGCAAAAAAATAATCAGACAAGTGTTTAAGCAGAAAGTATGTTTATTTCAAAGTTCTAATAATTGCAAACATTAGAACCAGCTAAATTGCCCAACAATAGCTTGCTTGTTTAAATAAATCATGGCATGATCAAACATTGAAATAACTTTCAGCAATTAAAATGATATTGATTCTACCTTCATTAATGTGAAAATGTGCTCACAATATTTAATTGTGATAAAGACAGACTACAAAAAGGCACTGAAAGTGTAGCCTGTCTAATATTGGAAAAATATCATACACACACACACACACACACACACACACACACAAGTGGGCCCAGAGGAATAATTTTGACAATGGGTTTTCTGGAATAGTGAGATTAAAGGTAATTATATTTTTCTTTCTTATGCTTTTAGGCAGGTGTTTTGTAAGCTATTACTTGCAATGACAATGTATTGATTTTGTCGTGAGAAAACAATTCAACTAAGAGAAAAGGAAGGATGTGTCAATGTAAAGCCCTTAGTTATAATCGAAGTCAGGTATGTCAGTCTATTGTCGGAGCATTTGAAAACTTCAAAGATACTGCATTATGGGGAGCAAATAATCTATTTATTTGCTATTGTTTTTCTCTCTTGAGAGCACCCAGGCTATTAAAAAATGGTTCAGAAGAATGCAGTCTTGAATTCTTCAGAAAACAAGGGCTCTTCATAAACCACCATAAAATGAAAGCAATTATAAAATTCATAGAATTCGTGTTGAAAAAGAGCTCAGAGGTTTACTTCAGCTTCCTCATTTTACACATAAGCATGATGAGACCAAAGAGGCTACTCGGTTGACTAAAAATAATTAAGTAATAGAAGCAGAGACAAGATCAAAACTCAGAATTTATGCAATTTTGAAATTTTCAATCTGAAATCCTTTAACAATGTTATGATTACTTAAAGTGGCAGGATACAGAAGTAAAAGAAGAGAACAAAGAAACTGATTTCTCGTTTTAACAAACCTACTTTAAAACTGTGAGGGAGCGGGGGAAATATGACCAAGAAATGGCAACTCTATGCAACTTCTATGACATCAGAAAAATTGGCCTAATTATTTTAGCTAACAAAAACATAAAGAAAGTCTGTCTCAGTTTTTCATCTGCTTAGAAATTAGTAACATAGACAGAGTCTCCACAAAAACAAGCATCCATAAAGACTCTCTGCATGAGTGGGTATGTGTTGGTAGGTGAGTGAAAGTTCATCTGAGGGAAGACTTGGGTTCTTGCACGTGGGGTTCCCCTCCAGAAGTGACTGCAACCCACCACTGCCCTGAGATTGGAGCTCCCAGAGCACAGGATTGTCTGCCATTCTTGAGAGGAGGCAGAGGAGAACAGCTGCTCCTCACCACCTGGCATTTGGCCCACAGCATCACCTGTGGCAGTAGACTGGGCAATAACATCAGAAACCATATAGAAGGCAGGGTGTGTAAATCTGAAATGGAGCCTCACTGCTGGTGAGGAGAAGTTAACTGGCACCATCTTCTCAGTCCTGGAATCAGGGAGAGACCTGCATTGCCCCACCCAGTTCTGTCTAGCCTCAAACCTGGGACCCAGAGGCTATTCCCTCATTGGACTTGGAGAGACATATGCCCCTCTCCCATGCAGGAACAGGCACAGACATCTCACATCTGAGTCGGAGACTTGACAGCAGCAGCAACAGACAAGTCAGGGAGCAAACATATACTCCCACTACATGGATAGATTGTAAGGCGGTGGGAAGTGGGTTCCAGGGGACCCACACATCTGTCAGTGGACATTGGAATATGAAGATAGCTTCTGAACCACAGCTCCCCAGTAACTAAATCTCAAAACTGCAAAAAGAACAGTCCCCTACCCCCAGTCCAACGAAGGAAAAATAGGAGATTAAACAATCACTGGACGTCACTGAACAACAGAATTAAGAAGAGGTAAAAATGGATGAAAACCTACACAAGTGAAGAAAAAGCAAAGGAAGAATATGAGTCTCATACAGACCCTGGGAGAACAACAACTGAGAATACAGACTTCAGAACTCAAACAGTGAGGAACCCTCAGAATGACTGGTCTCAAACCACAAACCCAGATATCAGTATATTAATAGAGAGAATAAATAGAAATGAGGAGAGACAAGAGGAAAGAATGAAGGAGTTGGTAACTGAGATAACAGCAATAGCGAATACAGTGAATGAAATAAATAACAAACTGATAAGTATGAAAAGCAGAATTGCAAGCAGAAGAAAGAATCTCAGAGCTTAAGGACAAATATGGAACTAATCCAAACTGTTAAAAACATAAAAAAGAAGCTCAAAAAGATAAAACAAAGCCTCCAAGAGATGAGTGATTATATCAAGAGGCCAAACAAAGATTAATTGGAATTCCAGAGGCAGATAGAGAGACAGAGACCATCCTGGAACAAACATTCCATGAAATTATCCAAGAAAACTTCCCTCACCTCATCAGAGACATGACCATTCAAACACAAGCAATTCAGAGAACTCCTGCAAGACAACAAATGAGAAGACCAACTCCTAGACACATAGTAATTCACTTACACAATGTAAATATAAAAGAAAAAATCCTAAAGGCAGCAAGAGAGAAAGAACAGACTATCTACCAGAGAAGATTAATTAGAATAGCAATAGACTTATCTACAGAAACACTTCAGGCTAGGAGAGATTGAAGTCCAATCTTCAAAGGTCTCAAAGATAAACAATTTCAACCAAGAATTACCTACCCAGTTAAGTTTCATCAGCAATGGAGAATTAATATCATTCCCAGACATTCAATCACTAAGAGTTTACGTTGCCTCCAGACCAGCTCTACAAGAAACACTTAAGAAAGTATTAAACACAGAAGAAAGAAAGAAAGAAAAAAAAAAAAAAGAATGACAATGCCCTTCCCAAGAATGCAGGAAAAAGATGGAAAATACATAAATCAACCCCAAAATCAAAAGAAAGAAAACAAACAAATAAACAAAAGCAGTAACAACAACAAACTCTATAAGAATCCCGTGACAAGGATAAACTCTCATATCTCAATAATCAGTGTGAATATGAATGAACTAAATGCACCAAAAAGGACATAGAATGGCAAATTGCACAAAATATCATTATTCAACAATATGTTGTCTCCAAGACTCATCTCACCAGAAAGGACCCTCATGAACTCAAAGTAAGAGGATGGAAAACAAATTTTCAGGCTAACAGGACACAAAAGAAAGTGGTAGTTGTGATCGTAATATCTGACAAAATATCTTTTTTTATTTTTATTTATTTATTTTTTTATTCAATATTTTTTATTATGATATTGTGGGGTACAGTTAAGGGTTAGGTATACAAATATGCTTCGTTCAGTCACCCTTGTTGATAAGAGGTGTCTCCCCATCCCCAGAAAGATATTTACTACCATTAATCCCATCACCCTCCCCCCCCCCCATAGTTTCCCACCACTGTCTGTCATTTTCTTATGGGAATACATTGGATGATCCAGGTCTACTATATGAGTGAGAACATGTGATACTCAGTTCTTTGTTTCTGTGAGAGGTCACTCAGTATTATAGACTCTAGTTCCATCCAGGTTGCTACGAAATTCATGATTTTGTTCTTTTTTATGGCTGCATAGTATTCCATTGTTTATATGTACCACATTTTTTTAATC
Organism: Tarsius wallacei; assembly: GCA_963574415.1. Lineage (NCBI taxonomy): Eukaryota > Metazoa > Chordata > Mammalia > Primates > Tarsiidae > Tarsius > Tarsius wallacei. The sequence goes on along the minus strand of CAUYQG010088280.1, from coordinate 626 downwards.
CAGTCCTCATTTGATGGACAGCATGGTTGCTTCCAGGTTCTTGCTATTGTGAACAATGCTGCGACAAACATATGTGTGCAGGTATCTTTTTTATAGAGCAATTTGAGTTCTTCAAGGTATATTCCCAGTAGGGGCATTGCAGGGTCATATGGGAGGTTGATATTTAGAGCTTTTAGAAATCGCCACACTGCTTTCCACAGAGGTTGCACTAGTTTACACACCCACCAACAGTATAGAAGTGTTCCCTTTTTGTCACACCCTCTCCAGCAACTGTTATTTTTTGAGTTATTGATAATTGCCATTCTGACTGGAGTTAGGTGGTATCTCAGAGTGGTTTTGATTTGCATCTCCCTGATGATTAGTGAGGCTGAACATTTCTTCATGTGTCTGCTGGCTGCTGGAATGTCTTCCTTTGAGAAGTATATGTTCATATCTTTGGCCCATTTTATTTATTTATTTATTTATTTTTTGAGTTGGAGTCTCACTCTGTCACCCAGACTAGAGTGCAGTGGCCACTCCCGGCCACCGCAGCCTCAACCTGCTGGGCTCCGGCGATCCTTCCGCCTCAGCCTTCCAAGTAGCTGGAAATACAGGCGCACGCTACCATGCCTGGCTAATTTTTGATT
>CAUYQG010088279.1:0-14594 GCA_963574415.1 Tarsius wallacei | reverse complement strand
CGCCGCAGCTCCCGGGGTCACGAAGCCGGCGCCGCCTGGGCCCGCGCTCCCGACGCTGCTAGGGTTGACGAGTCGCGCTCGCCTCGGGGGGGGTTCGGGCCCCTTTTGCGCCCCGGGACGGGGGAGGCCGGGCAGGGGAGCGAGAGGTTTTGCCCGAGGGGTCCGTGGGGCCTGGGTCTGGGCGCCGCGAGGCGGGGGTGGCCCGCCGGAAGGAGGGCGCGGGACTCTCCCGCCGCCTCGCCCGGGTTTCCCTGGGGTCGGAATTCTCCTCTAGCAAGCCTCTCGGGCCCGGCGCGTGTGGGGGGCGGCCAGCCCCGGGCGGGAGTGGGGTGGCACCGACTTCCCGGCCGCCGTGGGCCGCGGGGTCCTTTGTTCCCGCTCCACGTTGCCCGCTTTTCTTGCCAAGCGCGGGGAGCAGGGGCGGGAGGAGGGCGGGAGCGGCTGTCCCGACGCGTCGGCGCTGAGTGACGGCGGCACCGGCCAATCCCGGGCGGGGGTGTGCGGGCGCCGCGCCTCGCCGCCCGCGGAATAGGCGCCCGCCGGGCCGCGCCGGGGGAGGCCGGGGCCCAGCGCCCGCCGGCGCTCTGGGCGCGCTTCCTTTTTTGCGAAGGAGGTCGGTGGCGAGATCTGCTTCCTTTCCGTCCATCCACGCTTTTTGTAAAGGATCTCAGTATATGAGCTCTTGGTGGCAGGAAGGTATTGGAAGTATCAGACTGAAGGTTGAACGTAGGGAAACCTGAACCACTACTTTAGAACTACGTTTACTTTCCCCCCTCCCAGTACGTGGTAGACAAATCTATTGGTTTGAGATAGCTGACGTTTCAAACGAGGAGAAATCAGATGACCTAAAGGCGCATTTTCGTTTCCTGAAGTCTGTTGTCTGTGATGGATCAAGCTGTTCTTTGACTTCTTGGGTGTTGTGCTCTCTGTCTAGTAAGTAGTAAATGACAAGTCTGGAAGCCTAGTACTTTAACAGGTGACCAATGAACTGGACTACCACAGACCATATTCTTTTAAAAATCCTAGCACCAGCCGTTGATTTAGGAATAACGGAATACTGACAAATACGTTTAGGCTGAATCCTGCTGAAACTTCTCTCTTAAAGATGCTGAAGGAGCGATTGTATTCGTAAGTCTGGCCATGAGGTAAACACTGACGGTAGAATGGGATTGAGACTAGTATTATTTAATGCCAGCTGGCAGGTTGCTTACTTGTCAAGTCTATAATTTGGTAGCTGGAGGTAAACTGAAATTGAACCACTAACCCAAGAGAGACTTGGAATGGTTTTCTTTTGTATTTTTCTAAAAGATCAAATCTCTAGTTAAATTAATTGGTTTTTCCCCCCATAACCATTGTTTTAATTTGTAGTTGTGTTTTTCTAACATTTCTCCCAAGACAAAGTATCAAGTTTTAATTCTTAGTTTTGAATTAGTATCTTTTTGGCTACTTGCTTTTGGAAGGTGGGGTTTTGTTTTTCTTGCTTGAAGGATTTGTTAGGTGGTGAGTGAATGTTGTTTTGCAAATAAGTTTTTTTAAATTTAAATGTCTAAGATGAATTACTCCTAAAAAATCATTTTATCGACTTTTAGCCGTGTAATTATACTGTATGGTCAAATTCTGTAGGAATTCTTAAAGTCTGGGGGTCCTCCCCACCATGTATTTTGCTAGAGAGTGTAAATTGAGGTATTATGAGTGAGGGAGCAATTTTTAGGTTTTGGTTAGAACCACAAAACGTACATTCTTATCTTGTAAAAAGTTATCACCTTGTAAATGTTTCTAAACCTATACCTACATCACTGTCATTATACTTTTGATATCAACCTGGAAGCAGCGACCTCAGCATTAGTACGTCCCAAGCCAAATTCTTCCTTTCCTTGCTTCCTATCTCCATCCAGCAAGCTAAACCCAACTGTTATGCTTCTTGGGATTCTTAATTTTGATTCCAATTTGAATAATGATGCCACATACTGAGCTAAAATATCACAAGTCCTCCCTGCCTTGGTTAAGGAGTAAGGTATGGGTATACAGAATCTTTACTTCCATTATTCCTGATCATCACCCACATTTCTCCTAGAATGTCCTGTGCTTCCTTCATCTGCTCTCCATGCATAGCATTGTTTAGACCTTAGAATTAGAAAGATTCTGGATTGAGATATGATTTTTACTATGCAATTCATACAATATTTAGATAAATTTATTATTGAGAGTTAAATGTTATTATTGAATGTGTATCCTTCTTAATAAAATAAATGGACTCTCCCTCAAAAAAAAAAAAGAATCAGCCTTACTTCCTCTCCTTAAAATCACTATTTGCCATATGCATCTACAACCTATTGAAACCGAATGTATTTGCTGTCATACCTTTTTTTCCCCTTTTGTTGAAGGTATTTTCACAGCTTGTTTTGTCTGTCTTCCTGGCCCACCTTCACCTTAAAAGCTAAGAAATTGAGTTAACTCCTTTGTGTTATGAGCATTCCATTTTGTTTGTGCCTGCCTGCCGTATGTTTGGTGCCACAAATGTTTGTGTTGTAGTGAAAGAATTACAAAACCATGAGGTTAAAAGCATGAGCAAGTGAGTTTGGTGAGTTTTGATATATGTAGATGGATGGTGATAGTGGTTTTAGAGGTGATATTGGGAAGCTATAACTTCTGGTTTTAGAAAGATCTGTTGACTTACTCTGTATTATAAAATCTCTATTTTAACAGTGGAGTTCATGGCTACTTTGTGGGAGTTGACTACCCTCAAAAGGTTGCCTTTAGCTAGGCTCAGTGGCTCATGCCTGTAATCCCAGCACCTAAGGAGGCAGAGGTGAGAGGATTGCCTGAGCCCAGGAGTTTGAGACCAGCCTGGGCAACATGGTGAAATCTACAGTAAGTCAAAAAATTAGCCAGGCATGATGGCATGCACCTGTGGTTCCAGCTACTTGGTAAGCTGAGGCGGAAGGATCACCTGAGCCCAGCAGGTCAGGCTTCGGTGGCTGGAAGTGTGCCACTGCACTCCAGACTGGGTGACAAAGTGAGACTCCACTAAAAAAAAAAATTGCCTTTAAGTCTACATATTTGTGATTTGCCTTGAGTTTTTAAAGGATGGTTTGAAAGTGTGATGATAATGGTTTATCTTGCTCTTGCTGAAGGCTAGAGAAGAATTTTGAGAGGGGCCATATTGTACATACCTTTTTAACAAACTCTTTGGTAAAAAGTTTGAACTGTATTTCACTTAAGCTAATCTTTCTGGGCTGTGGTAACTTGTGAACTTCTGGGTGTCACTAAAGCAGCTTAATTACTCATTTATGAATTTTCTGTCTCCCTTGCACTGGTCATAGTTAGGAACTAAAGTATATTGTGTTTATCAGAATATATTGTATTTGATCCCAGTTTTCATTTTATTTTATTTTATTTTTTGAGTTGGAGTCTCACTCTTGCCCAGACTGGAGTGCAGTGGCCGCTCCCGGCCACTGCAGCCTCGATCTGCTGGGCTCAGGCGATCCTTCCGCCTCAGCCTTCCAAGTAGCTGGAACTACAGGTGTGCGCTACCACACCCGGCTAATTTCTGATTTGTTATAGAGATGAGGTCTCACCAAGTTGCCCAGGCGGGTCTCGAACCCGCGGGCTCAGGCAGTCCACTTACCTCAGCCTCCCCAAGCGAGGGATTACAAGCTGAGCCACCGAGCCCGGCTCCAGTTTTCATTTTAAAAGTGGATTAATTGAAAGTATATTTTAAATACCCAACAAAATTCTAAGTTTTATACTCTTATATGACCCTGGGATGTTAGGGCTTTTGGTCTGGATTTTCAAAGAAAAATATTTTCTTTTTTTTTTTTTTTATTCCACTAGTTATCGTCCTTGAGTTTCATAGACCAAATAAGATCTCCTGTGAATTTGGGGGTTAATTTAAAACTCTTGATTTGCCCAGGCTTTAATGAAAGTAAATGTGAACTTTCGAAAACATGGTTTTACAGGCAAGAATTGATCTGATGCCCTTCGAACTTGGGAGTTGGTGTGAGTAGGTGGTGTGAGTATGGTATGTGACGACAGTAATTGAATAAAGTAAGTTTGCATTAACTTACATGCCATCTGGACTTGGGCTAGCTTTTAAAATCAAGTAAGTTTTTTACTCTGATCAATAGCTATTAAAGAGATGAGGCTTATAACCCTGATGTACTAAAAATCAAGTACTAAATGTAGGAGGACTTACTCTATTGCAAAACTCATAATAATATTGTACAAATTTGTATGCTGAGTTGCTCCAAAAATTCTCCAGTGTTCTCTTCAAGAACTGTAGTAATTTTTAACCATCTATTTTTTGTTTCCAAAATAAGCTTATGGTAGAACATTCAGTTTGTCAAGTACGATAAATAGATGCCATTTTTATTCTTGGCTAAAGACAAGTTTACAAGTAAATAGTGGCCAAACAACTGGACAAAGTTTAAAATGCTTAAAAACATCCATATTATGTTTTGGGCTTTTTAGAGGACAAGTTTCAATGTAACATTGTTTGCATGGGGGTTCCTCCTCCCTTGCCCTTGTTTTAAGATCAGCTTATGAAACTGAAGTCAGGAGTTGCCAACTATGCCTGTGGGGTGTCCCCGCCCCCCAATATATACCATATTTACTAAGATTTCCTTAGCTTGAGCCAGGTCTTGGCTGAAAACGTTTGCGTTTTTCTTTAGGATAGTGTGTTCTCTGTGACATAGAATTTGTGAATTTGGAGATTATTTGTTAGAACTAGTTTCTTAGGAAAAGCTGAATTAACCAACCTAGATAAAAGGTGGAGCAGAGGAAATCAATATTATATAATGCTGTGATAGTTTTGATGCAGGGTTTAGCGTTCACAACAATCTCAACCTGAGTTGGAGTTTTTGGGTTTCCTTGATATGAAACCTAAGTTATGGAGAAACCTGTCAGGACTTAATGAGATCCATCCTTCTTATAGATTGAGCACATGTTGAGCTTAACACAATAGGTTTGTTGAATTAGAACTAGGCCGGCCTGCATTGGAGTCCTGTGGTAAGTGATTATTCATTTTGACATATTTGTCAGGTTTAGCATTGTGAATTTGATGTATAAGGCAAATCCAGGTAATTTAAAGATATCCATCCATTAAAAAAAGGATATATTTGCACATATTTCAAATACATATATCTCAGATAACTTCTTATTTAGTTCTGGTTTCTGTGTAATAGCAGTTCAGATAATTAGAAAATAAGTACCATCTGAATTTGACACTGGTGGTTGATGACATGTGAAAATAAGGGGGAAGGAATAGGTAGGAGGACTGATTATCTTAAACAAGAATTATTTCACTGGTAGTTTATTACTTTTTTTTTTTTTTTTGAGTCTGAGTCTCACCCTGTGGCCCAGGCTGGAGTGCAGTGGCACGCTCATGGCCACTGCAGCCTCTACCTGCTGGGTTCAGATGATCCTTCCGCCTCAGCCTTCGAAGCAGCTGGAACCACAGGCATGTGCCACCACGCCTGGCTAATTTTTTGATTTTATTGTAGAGACAAGGTCTCACCATGTTGCCCAGGCTGGTCTCAAACCCGTGGGCTCAGGCAATCCTCTTGCCTCGGCCTCCCAAAGTGTTGGGATTATAGGCTTGAGCCACACCGGTCTGGCTGGTAGTTTATTACTCTGTATTAACAAATGATTAGGCAAAACACAGGCACCGATATTTTCTCATCTTTATGTTCAAGTTTCCAGGTTAGTTCTGGTAAGGGGGAGATGGGATGGATATAAAAGATTAATGAGTCAGAGGCTTTGCCCATGAATCAAGAAAGATGAGCAAGTACATAGATGTACAGCACAGACTAGACTAGCTGAGGAGGAAAAACTGCTTCCCAACTGGGAGAGGCTCTGGGGCTGTAAGATTTCATCTGGCATTGGAGGTAGAGAAAATCACTTGAACAGTTACAGAGGCTGGGACATGAAGTGCTCATTTTGAGGAACAGTATATCTAGTTTGTAACATTATATACATGTTTGGGAATAATGCCCAAAAGTTGGTTCCTGGCTTCTAAAAACTGTGTTGTTGGAATCTAATAGTAACGAATATTAGAGTTAACCGATATTTATATTGGAATTATATTCTATAATTATTGTGCTTTTATACCCCACTTAAACATTAAAACAAAAAATGATTAGCTCTTGCCCTCCGGGGAGGGACTGTTCCCCCCACCCCAGCTCACCTGAAGTGAAAAATATATATAATTGCATTTGTGTTCCTTTTTTTAAATGTGATGTGAATATTTTTGCTGTTTACCCAAAATCTCTTGAAGATCAGGACTTATTTTGCATTATATGCTCTGCCTAGATCAGTGGCAGTCTTTGATCATTTTGAATATCTAACTTAAATTTGTCATTGTTACAGATTATGATGTACCATTATCACAGAAGAAACTCATGTCTATAGCTTTTAAGGACTTGATTACATCATTTTCAAGCCTGATAGTTTTGGAAGCACCATTAGAGCTCAAGACACACCTGCCTTCACTTCAACCACCTACCTGTCTTTATATCTTGACGAAGTGCTACATTTTAACACTCCTTTGTCCTTGGATTATTTGAGTTCCCGGAAATACATTTGTCACCAACATAGTAGGTAAGTGAATACTCAGTACTTGGTCTAATATTAAGAACTTTGTTTTTCTGAGGATTGTCAGAGTACAGTAACAGCCTTTCATAATTTTTGAGAAGTCAGTAGTCGCTTGAATATGATTTTATAAGGCAGAGAAGCCATCAATCATTTGAATATGAACATGAAAAACATTTTCATATTTTTCTTTGATTTTGACTTTAAGTAAATCAGCTGTTCCAACTGAAATCTCTTGCTTGTTAATAATGCATTTTGTGTAGTAAGTAGTCAATTGTTTACAAATAAAGGTGAAATACAAATAAGTTTCTATTATATGATCTGATGAGATAAGTGATTTAGAACATATAGAACTTACAAAAGGAACAGAATATAAGTTCATCTTTTTTAATCATTCTACCTTATATATTTTGGAACATTTATGTAAATCATTTGGCAGATAACAGTGACAAGACTTATCAGACGTTTAAGTGTGTATTTTAGGCAAAGAAGGAAGAAATGCGTCAATTTTCCACATCTAAATCTCAATTATATATAATTTTTAAGAATAAAGTCAATGGGAGCCTTTGAAGGAAACTGAAAAATGGTAGGACTGAGATAAATGACAAGTTTTCTCATTTGTGAATAAAGGATTGACAGGAGTCTACATCCAAGGAAATATGTATGATGGCTACTTCACATCCTTCCATACTTTTAAGTTAACTCGTTATATGGGTTTGGGCAGGACGGAGTTTCATTCATTGCCTTCAGAATGAATGTGCTAACAGGCATGGGAACCTGACCAAAATTCTTGAGATATTTACATCTGTATGAATCCTTAAAAACATCTGTGACCAAAGTATGCGGAAACAAAGACTTGGATATTCAGTGCCAGTGATTTTGTCTGATAAAGTTTTTATGTATTGTTTATGGGATGGAATAAGGTACTGTTACTCTTTAACATTACATTTTAAAACCACCATTTGCAAGTAAAGTAATTCATCTCTTTTTGTCATTTAGCCAAATTTATAAGGAAAAATGATTCCCAATGGATATCTGATGTTTGAAGATGAAAATTTTATTGAGTCTTCTGTTGCTAAATTAAATGCCCTGAGGAAAAGTGGCCAATTCTGTGATGTTAGACTTCAGGTATTTAAAACTTAATTGGAATCTTACAGAGGTGATCTTTTACTAAAAACCATAAGTACTTAAATTTGCTTATTTTCTTTTTCATAAGCCTTTAATGAAAAATTTTTTTTTTTTTTGAGTTGGAGTCTCATTCTGTCGCCCAGGCTGGAGTGCCATGGCACACTCACGGCCACCCCAGCGTTGCCCTGCTGGGCTTTATCGATCCCTCCACCTCAGCCTTCCGAGTAGCTGGAACTACAGGCACGCGCCTCCACACCCGGCTAATTTTTTATTTATTGTAGAGACAAGGTCTTGCTGAGTTGCCTGGGCTGGTCTTGAACCCGCGGGCTCAGGCAATCCACTTGCCTCGGCCTCCCAAAGTGCTGTGATTACAGGCTGAGCCACTGAGCCTGGCTAAAATGATTTTTTAAAAAGAATGCTTTATCTAGAAATGTAAAATAAAGGAGTCTGATGTAGTAAGTAACTAGAGATGTACATAATCTATAATACTTCTAATTCTAATTCTTCGTAATTTCAGGTCTGTGGTCATGAAATGTTAGCACACAGAGCAGTACTGGCTTGCTGCAGTCCCTATTTATTTGAAATCTTTAATAGTGATAGCGATCCTCATAGAGTTTCTCATGTTAAATTTGATGATCTCAATCCAGAAGCTGTTGAAGTCTTACTGAATTACGCCTACACTGCTCAGTAAGTACTTTGAAGTAAACCATATAATTAGGGACTATCGTCAGATATTAAGTATCTCTGAATATATTTAGATTAAGTATCTGTGTCTTAAGGCTTTGGTATTATAAATGATAACGAACTTTTTTTTAACAGGTTGAAAGCTGATAAGGAATTAGTGAAAGATGTTTATTCTGCAGCAAAAAAACTGAAGATGGACCGAGTAAAGCAGGTAGAGTATCAGAAGTAGAACACAAGGAATTACTGTTGCTTATGGAGTTTGATTTCATGTGCTCAGAATGCAGAATTTTTCATAAAACATTTAGTTAGTCTCAAGCATATGAAAATGTCCCTTTTTTCCCTCAGTAGTCAATATGTTATCACACTTCCTCTCAAAGATAATTTGGGCTGAAGTCTTGCTCTTTCATCCACCTTCTCTCTCAGGGTGGCTATGTGATCTCTGATAGCATGAATTAAAATATTCATCTGTTTTTCTCAAGAGCTAATGAACTTATATCCTCAATTATCTATTCTCCTACTCTTCCTGGCTTCTTTAAAAGTATTCCTTCTAGAATTTAATGCCAGTGAGAGGTATTTAGTAATTCACTGGAAAAGACATTTAATCCTCTAATATGGGAGGTGGTCAGTAGACTGCAGGCTATAGGCCAACGGCTTGTTTTTATAAAGTTTTATTGGAACATAGCTATGTGCATTCATTGACATGTGATCTGTGGCTGCTTTCCAGCTACAGTGACAGAATTGAGCAGTTGTGACAGTGTGGCCCACAGTCCAAAATACTCTGTGGCCCTTTAAGAAAAAGTTTGGTATGCCGACCCGTCTTCTAATGCCACTCCTTTGCTCAAAAATCCTTCTATGATATACAGCACATGTCTCTGAGTTTAGCTTCCAGGTACTCCCTAATGTAGTTGCTGTTTTTCCTAAATAATTTCTTTGTTGTCTTATCTTTTCTCCAGCCAAATTAAACTGTTTGCAGCATCTTCCCTATTTCTGTCTGCATTAAGCATCAACATCTTCTCTCCTAGCCCCCAGTTGAGAGGAAGCCTTAATTTAATTCTAGTTGAGAATGCTTATCTGAACTTATGTAGCATTTCAACTTGTTGCATCTCTGTTTAAGCAACTTAAACACTTGTATGACATACTTTGATGTTTATCATTTGTATGTTATTTCCACTATAAAATTGTATTAAGACTGATTTTTGATTCATCTTTATATCTTCCCATAGTGTTTACATATTAAATGTTACAATTTTTGTTGAGTAAAACACAGAAGTGTTGGCACTCCTGTATTTCTTTTCCAAGGTTTGTGGTGATTATTTACTATCTAGAATGGATGTTACCAGCTGCATCTCTTACCGAAATTTTGCAAGTTGTATGGGAGACTCCCGTTTGTTGAATAAGGTTGATGCTTATATTCAGGAGCATTTGTTACAAATTTCAGAAGAGGAGGAGTTTCTTAAGCTTCCAAGGCTAAAGGTAGGGAGTAAAGTCTATAAACAGTTTTGCACTATCTAGTTCTAGGCACAGAATCTTTGTCCATGTTTTAAGCAAGGGAGTAAGCACCTTGATAATACATTGAAATTTTATTATTATTCTTAGCATTGTAATAGTTTTCTGCCTACCAGTTTGTTTACTTTCTTTGTTTTGGTTACTAGTTTCCTTACGTTAGAGTAAACGTATAGAATGCAGTTAGGCATCTATGACAGCTTCATTATGAAATTGTGAATTAAGCTGACAGCTAGAAGTTCAGCACTGATCCGTGTGTCATTGTTTTTCCCAATTCTAGTTGGAGGTGATGCTTGAAGATAATGTTTGCTTGCCCAGCAATGGCAAATTATATACAAAGGTAATCAACTGGGTGCAGCGTAGCATCTGGGAGAATGGAGACAGTCTGGAAGAGCTGATGGAAGAGGTTAGTTTTAAAGTAAATGGGATGTAACAATTTTTAAAAATTATTTTGCTATAACATCAAGGATTCCCTTTCACTTTTATTTTATAACCATGACCCTGAAGAATTTAAATTTTGCTATAGGTACCCCTAAGCTGAGAAACAGGGGGGGTGTCCAGGTGAGCTGAATGAACTGTTCAGTTTGGTCTTCTGCTTTTCTTTTTTTATTTCTTTGCTTATTATGTGCTGTTAACTTTCTTTAAAGTAGCATGTAATTTGCTTTAGAAATGGGAGGTGATACTGAAATTTTCTGTAGATTCTTAATTTTTCTTCACAGGTTTTTGCTTTAAATTTGACAATTAGGTAAAAGCTTCTAATGGTTGTTCCTCCCCATTGATTTATCTCCCCATAGGTTTATTAACAAAACTAGGATACCCAAGACTGAAGAAACAAGAAGAAACCTCAAGTGTATTGACACGTAAAGAAGCAGCAGTCCTGCCCCAGTTCTCCTAAGAAAAAATCCGCTGTGGGCAGAGAACGATGATGATTTAATGGTGTTTACTCCTTTACAGGATTCTTATCTTTAAAGCTTTGTGTTTTTCAATGGTGTTGTTCATACATATGAGTCACTCACTTAACTTGGGCTACTTTTTAAAAATACACAAGAAAAAACAAAATTGATGGAGAAATGATGGGAATTAAAACCATACAGGTGGAGCAGTGGAGTAACTTCAAGTTTCTCTCTCCACTTAAGATTTTCAGAGTTTATTTATAAAGGTTTACCACATCTGTTAAGCCTGCAAAAACGCTGTCATCAAGATGTTCTAAAAAGGCTAACAGAAATCTTGAAATTCTGTTTGAATTCCCATTTGAAAATCAGATGCATAGTCTTGTATTTGCATCTGTCAAGGGAGATAGCTCTACAGCTTGCTTGAATTTTTGCATTGGTTTTTTTTTCTGTTTTTCTTGACATTACCTGTAGGAGGGAAATAATGTTTATGCAAATCAGACCATTTATCTTCAAAGGTGTTAAACTGCATTTAGTATTTTATTGTAAATATGTATATTAGGAGTCTATACGTTGTACTAGTGCCTTTTTTCTTAGTGCTATATTATAGAATCTTTGAAAAAAATGAAGATTTCTTTCAAGCCAATCAAGCCAAGGACTCTTCAGCCAGTATTGGAAGATTTTGTATTTAATTTTGTTGGGGTTTTTTGTTTGGTTTTTTAAATTTTTACCACCATGACATGTATTTTTCTTTACTTCGGGATCCTGCCAGAGTAACATGTCAAGAAGCTCAAGAAGCACACTGGAGGTTACCTTGAGGCGTGTGTGTAATCTGCATACTAGTGGAGTAGCCATGGTGACCGTAGCCACATGGGTGTTCTGTTGCTGTTTTGCAGGTTCAAACCTTGTACTACTCAGCTGATCACAAGCTGCTTGATGGGAACCTACTAGATGGACAGGCTGAGGTGTTTGGCAGTGATGATGACCACATTCAGTTTGTGCAGGTACACATTGCACAGTCTGAGGTAACCTCAGGTTAAAATATGACTAGAGAATCTTATAGCATACTGAAATTTTCCTTTAATAAAGGAAAGTGAACCAATTTCATTGGTATAACTAACAAACATTTTTGGGAGAAACCAAGCATATCTTAGAGTTAGTAGCATTTTTGTCACACGAAAAGATATTAACAAATTAGGAAACCCTATTTAGATTTTTTTTCTTACAAAGTAGGATTTTCAAGTAGTAGGAAAAAGGGCCAGTAAGATGAAACAATGTAGAAATTATTTGTTATTTTGGTAAAATTTTTAAAAATAAACTTTTTGCAACAAGTATAACTGATAGACGCAATTTCTTAAAAAGGTGCTGAGTGTTAAATTGTTGATGGCTATGAAAGAAATTTTGGTTGTTCCTTAATTGCTGAGCTTTCCTATTTGAAATTAGGAATGGTATAGTTAAGATGGATTATAAAATGTAATAAATTTTAAAGTGATTGATTATGTTACAATCTGATCTGGATGTTTCTTGAGCTAAATCAATTAAAATGTAGTAGAGTTCCGTTGTGCTGATCCAAGTGAGTTACTTGGTCTTTTATAAAATCTAATTTCATTTTTTTTCTCTACCTTTAATGGGTAAACATATGCTTATTCAGACACATTACCAACATTAGAGAACAGTTTTTTAGTTTATGGACAAATACAGAAAAATACACGAACCAGAAGTGTACTAACCCATTTGTGTAAATACTACCCAAGTCAGGAAGAGAATATTTCTAGTATCTTGGCTGCCTTTCTCTTGTCCTTTCCTAACCACTGCCCTGTACTGCCCCAAAGGAAACCATGATCCCACTTTCTGACACAATAGATTAGTTTGAAAATTTTGTATAAATGGTCATCCAGTATGTATTTTTTTTTAATTTGGCCTTTAGCTCAACATCGTATTTATGAGGGACATGTGTGAAGTAGTATGAGTCAACCCAGATTAAGGGATGTTTCTTTTTAAAAACCAGAGAGTAAATGGCGGTCTCTGTAGTAGCCTATATGGTTATGTGTTAGCACTCAGTGGTGTCCTTCGGCAGTAGTGGCCGAGTAACTGTATTTTCTAAAGAGTTTTTGGATTTGAATTAGTTGAGAGCTTGTTTATGTTTGAGCATTTTTTAATATTTAGGGTGTTTTCCCTCTTAACTCTAAATATTTTAAGTTAACATTTTCAAAGTACCTTTTCAGCAAGTAGAGGATCAGTGCCCAATAATTAGTGGCAGGCTATGATGTTTGGTATGATGGCACAAAAATGTGTAAGAGACAGTCTCAGCTTGTAGTGCTTTATAAGAGCGGGTACAACAATACAGACTATAAGAAGTATCTACAGAAGACCTAAAGGAGAGGGCACAGTGGAAGCAGAAGAGAAACCAGGGATATTTCATAGAAAAGGCAGCTTCTGAGCAGTCTTAGAATTTAGAGGAGTTTGCATAGCAGATAGAAGGAGAGATGTCAGATGGCAAAGAATATCTGTGCAAGGATGATTCTCTTTGAATTCTAGGTCTTAAGAGTGGGAAAGCAGGTAAATGCTACCTGAATGGGGCTTCATAGAATGGAAGCCTTCGCAGAATTTGAGATAAGAGAGTAGAGTGACAGGAACAGGTACTTTTCACAACCTCAGTAATAGTGAAAAATTGGGGAATAGTATAACTATTAGGTGGCAGTCTCCGGGCTTGGGGGTCCCAACAGATTTGTGGGTTTTTTTTTACTTTACAGAATTGTTGCTTTGTACCTTCCTATTTTTATAACTAGGCACAGAGAGTAGATAAAAGCTTGTGAGACCAATTTGTAGAATATTGCAGCATTATCTCAGGTTTTTTTTTTTTAATGATAGTCTTAATCTAAGGGCATGAAGGAGAAAAGATGGATTCTTTATTTATGTCCATAAGTAGACATTCATACTTATAAAAGTCAACTTAGCTGGCCTTAGTGATTATTTAGATTAGGAAAAAGGAATCATTTGAGGATGAGTGGGATTCTGATGTGTGACTGAGAATGTGGTGCCACGAGGCCAGGTGTGGTGGCTCATGCCTGTAATCCCAACACTTTGGGAGGCTGAAGTGAGAGGATTGCCTGAGTCCATGGGTTTGAGACCAGCCTGGGCAACTTGGTGAGACCTCATCTCTACAATAAATACAAAAATTAGCCAGGCGTGGTGGTGTGCATCTGTGGTTCCAGCTACTTGGAAGGCTGAGGCTGAAGGATCACCTGAGCCCAGCAGGTCGAGGCTGTGGTGACCTTGAGCATGCCACTGCTCTCCAGACTGGATGACAAAGTGAGACTCCAACTCAAAAAAAGAAGAATGGTGCCATGGTTAGAGATCATGAAGTAAAAAGGATTAGGAGGGCACACATTAGGTTTCAGAAATAGGAAAAGGAAGTTATGAGGAAGCCATCAGAAAAGTTGGGAGACAATTAGACTCTAATGTTGTAAAAACGAAGGTTAGGAGAAAGTCTGAAGGAGGACAAAACTGTAAACTGTCAAATTTTTCTCTTGAGGTCACATAAAATAAAGTTTAGGGATATCTTACATATAAAGGAGTTAACTGGCATTTCTATATTAGGCTTGTTTTCTTCATTGTTACAGTGCCTTTCTTGTTATTTTCTCAATTGTTTTTGTTTTGTTTTTGAGTTGGAGTCTCACTGTCACTCAGACTGGAGTGTCTCAACCTGCTGGGCTCTGGCGATCCTTCCGCCTCAGCCTTCCAAGTAGATGGAACTACAGGCGTGTGCTACCACACCTGGCTAATTTTTTATTTATTGTA
>CAUYQG010088277.1:0-11852 GCA_963574415.1 Tarsius wallacei | reverse complement strand
AATTTTTTTGCTTTTGGGGATGCAAATAGTTTTTGATCTGGGCTTTTTTTAAAAAGCAGAATTTATTGAGAGGACAGAAGAGCTACCACAGTGGGAGGGGAGGAGAGGGGATTGCCCTGGGGCTTATAAGACTACCCACCACCCCCCACATTTTGTCTGTGCACTTTAGAATTCAGGAAGGTAATTAACATGTGGTCTCATCTAATCCTCAGAAAACTTAGAAGCGAGATAGATATTGTTAGTATTATTGTCTTGTTATTGTTGTTATTCTGTTTTACAAATGAAAAAAAACAGGGCTTTGAGCTGATAAGAATGTGCATTGGCTGTCTTCTGCTTGCCAAGCCCTGTCCTGGTTACCTTACATGTATCATCTCATTTACTCTTCACGTCGGGACTGAGGTCCTCTCATGTCAGTTTTACAGATGAGAAAATTAATGCCAAAAATAAATTATATAACTTGTTCGAATGAGTGATGGAGGTGGGAACCAGGCCCAGATTCGCCTGCCTCCCGTCTAGTACATCCCACATCCTGCCTCTAGGCAAGATGAAGGGGTTTGTGCAAAGTTCTCCTCTGTTCCGTTTAGGAGGAATGAAAGCCTCACCCCTGGTTCTCTTTTTCTGCTTTCCCCTCCACCTTCCTGTAGCTGACAATTGATTATGGCTGCTGAGTGAGGAGCCAGAAAGTTAGGGTCACTCCTAGTTCCGTCACTTTTCTTGCTGTGTCTTGTGTATGCTTCTGTTTCTTAATCTGTACAATACGACCGCTAATAAAAGTTTGAGGCATTGCCATGAGAATTGAGAGACGTGTATAATACACTTAGCAAAATCACCTGCTGTTGTTGTTCTCTCCTTAATTATGTTCCCTTGTGCCAGTATTGTGATCCACTATATCCCTGTAACTGTGTTAGTGATAGGAGTACAAGGGAGGAATAATTTAAGGTCTCTTTAAAGGAGAGTTGCCAGATTTGACACATAAAAATGCAGGGCACCCAGATAAACTTGAATTTCAGATAAACAATGAATAATCTTTTCGTGTATGTCCTGTGCAATATTTGAGAAATACACTGAAAGAAGTGTTGTTTACTGTTGAAATTCACATTTAATCGAGTGCCCTGTATTTGATCTGGCAACAAAGCAGTTTATAATATCGTAGAAGAAACAGACACAGAACCAAAAGCTTTCAGTACAGAGCTGAGTACAGTTTGGTATGTGTATCTTTCCGGTGCCCTCTATCTTTGCGTATCTTCTGCTTCTGCTTCTGGTATTATGTATGTGAATGGTATCATAGTATATGAATTATTAACTTTTAAAAAACACAATCACGTATCTTTCTGTGCCCAAACATACAGGTATGCTTTCTTCTTTTTTAAAGACTGAAAATATTTCAAACGGTGGATTGTTATACCAGAATTTTTTTAACAGCCTTAATGAAAGACACTTAGATCAGTAACTACTTTTTAAAAAAGAAGTTTCTTTCAAGTGAGAAAAGCTTACTAGGATCAGTTCTATTTTGATTGTCTTAAGCATTTAATTATCCCAAATTATCATACTTTCTTTACTCCTGACAGCTTGAAATTTTTTTGTGCATGATGCTATTTACATGTTCTAAAGCAGGATTTCAGAGCACATTTTTTTCCCATTTATTCTTCTATTCCAAAATGAAATAAAGGAAGACTCTGAATGTCCTGGCAGAGAATAACCGATTTAGCAATTTAGTGTATGTCAATAGGTCACTTTGTAGCCTTCAGGAAAATGTTTCTAATAACACTATCCTTTATTTAGAAAATTGTTTGTACAGGCACCGTATTTCTTCTAATGACACAAAGGAAAGTCATTAGTAAATGACTGAAATAGTGCCGCTGACTCCAGATTAGGCAAGGGATAAGGAGGTGGGTATAAAAAGAGTGATGGGTAATGATGGACACCCTCATGGTAGCTAGCAGAGTGAAGCCATGTGGTCCAGCATGGACAAATGCTGTGATTATTTAAGACTAGTTAATTTTGATCCCTGCCTTAAATTAGCAAAGGAATTGTAAAGGTCAACACTTTCAAATCTCAACAGTAACTAAAAGAAAGTCAAGTGTTGGCGAACATCAATCACGTGTGTCAACAGAACCAGAACACAGCCAGAGCAGCCAACTTGAGGGTCAGTTTGAAAAAAAGAAAGAAGCCCAGAAATTATACGTATATATGTATATTTATGGAGAAATAATTTTTGTTAATGATTTTTAAAAACTCTTCTTGTGAGTTGATTTCAAATCGCTTTAGAAAGAATAGGCTTCTTTTCTGAGACATATAAACTAAATTAAGTAAAATATGTACAGTAAGTTCCCTGCATACAAACCTTCAAGTTGCAAACTTTCAAAAATGTGAACGGACATTTGTGTGTCCAATCAGGTACGTTAGTTGACATGTCTGATGCATATCGTCGCATGTGTGCATCCTCTACAAGTGGCTGTGAGCTCAAAAATGGTTTTGAGCAGTAGAAAAAGTGTCTTGACAGGTGTATTGCATCAAAAAGAGAGTACTTTGAAGGTGACTGAAGTTTGAACATGTAAGAATAAATACACAATTTTTTATAAATAAATTCTGTTTTGGGGGTGTCCTCCTTCACACAACTAAAAATAGGATGAACCTATTATTTGCATAGTATTTACATTGTATTAGGTATTACGAGTAATCTAGAAATGTTTTAAGGTCTACCAGAGGATGTGCACAGGTTATATGAAAATACCATGCCATTTTGTATAAAAAATACATGAGCACCTGTGGGATCCGATACCCACAGAGCTCCTGGAACCAGTTCCCCACAGACACTGAAGGAAGACTGTGTTAGAAAGAACTTGCCAGACAAAAGGTCAGCAAGCTGGGGGAAAAACTCAGAGAATTTGTTCAGTTCTAGAGACTGTGTGGGAAGAGCACAGCACACATCGGAGGGAGCGGTCCAAGGTCAGATTTGATGTATAGTGGGATCAGCTTCCTGACCTCCAGTCTAAAAGGTTTACATGTTTGTCCTATTCTGTCGTGCTGGGAACCCATGAAGGTTTTTAGCAGAGGAGTGCCATGATCAGAAAGTACATTTTAGAAAGATCACGTCTGCTCTCTATTTGAGGAGAGAACTACAGGCCCCGAACGCCGAGAACAGGGAGAAAAGTTGAGAGTCCAAGTGAGAGATAGTGAAGAGCCAAACTAAAGCAGAGGTGAAAGATTGACAAGGCAGGAGACTAAACTGGCCCGCGGTCCTCAGTAGAATAGCACTGCCCCCAGTGGGCATTTGGACTATTTCTGGAGGCATTTTCTGGTTGTCGCAGCAACTGAGGAAAGCTGCTTGCATTTAGTGGGTAGGGACCAGGGATATTTAGTGGGTGGATTGCCTGTGATTAGAGGGGCAGCTCCATACAATGAACTGCCCTGCTCCCTTCATGACTTTGAAATATCCATCTAAGCATTCTTGAAGATAAAAACCTAACTCAGCCTGGAAACAATCCATTTTACATTTAAACTCCAAATATCTACAGTGTGGTTTTATTATACACTAATTTCCTCGGAACAGCTACATTGTTTATTAAGTAAAGAATATATATTGTTTTGTTTGAAGCTTTGCCAAAATTTTATCTCTGAGAGCCATGCCACTCATTCTTTTGAATCATCAATACAACTCATCTGTATCAGTTTGCATTTGTAGTAATTCTTATTTCAAAATGTCTAATTAAAATAAAAACTTATTTCAACATTCATTTGAATATTGGTCTAAGTTCTCTTAAATCTTAGATTGTTTATAACTAGAAGGATATCACCATTTCACTAGTAGTTATGCCTAGGCATTTATATGTTGTACTACATATTAACTAATGTTTAATTACTCTCGTTTTTCCTTTACTGTTCTAGTTAACACAGTACATATTTTTAAAATTATGTGTGACGGTACATGTTATATAATAAAGGAGACTTTATAAAATATCTGTTTTAAAAAGGAAACATTGGGTTTTAGAAAGTTTGAGAACAGCCTATATACATTTTTAAGAGAATCTACAAATCTCAGCAATTTATACACTATGGAGGCGAGAATACAAGCATTTATAATTCTAAGTAACATTACAGATAACTTTTATATTTTAAATAATGACCAAGAGAAATTCTCACTTAAAGAGTCAAATTTGATTGTGATGAAGCTGAAAATATCTAGAGAAAGGATAGAACAATATACTCATCTGTCTAAAGAAGAGCCTGTCTTATTTGGTTGAGATCCTTGTCTTTTAAGTTGTTTGGCAAATATTTAATAGCAGTGTTACCTAATATTCCTTTTTAATGTGTGTTAATTCAACTTTGAAGGTGACATTGAAGATTTTCCATTTCTCTAGTTCTTGTCCAAGTTGGGTTCTAAACCAAACTGGAATTCAGCCAAGAAATGGAAACATTTATAATTATAGCCCCCATCCAAATGCAATTAATTTCAATTAGTTTTCATACAGTTCAATAAATTTTTATTATTATTTTTGTACTCATTTTGTCTTCCAAACAGAACCACCTCCAAACCCAGTAATATCCTTTTAAAGAATGTGCTAATCCTGGAACACTGACAGGCAATCTACTGCATATTCATGGCAGAGGTTCGGCAGACAGATTTGGGCCAAAGTTTGGGTATATGACCCAGGCTTCTCTCGTCTAATTTAATAAGTCTTACCTAGTGAGCTAAAGTACATACATAGATCAATACTAGCACTGCTTGAAATGTTAAATCCAATAAGTGAGTATTTACCAAACTTCATTTAGCTTCCTAGATAAAAACCAAGGAAGAGAGTACTAAAGACGTTATGTATTCTGGAATAGAAACTTATCATATTACTTTGGCACTGAAAGAAAAGAGGAAGTCAAGGAGCTTCACCAGGAAGACAAAGTCAAGCCAGTGTCAAGTCACATGACCGAACAGTGTGGGTATTGGTAGAATAATGAGTTGGGTACCGAGCACATGCCAAAGGATGATGCCCTTACAGAACCTGAAAGAAAAGAAAAAACCTGCTGGGGGAATGTGTGACATCAGGCAGTACTTCAGCCTCCCAGACATTGAGGTGGGGACATTTACAGAGGGGTGGTGTTCAAGATAGTTTGCGACCAGTATGGCACATACATTGGCCAGTCTGTGTTCAATAAGCAGGGAGGGCACAGCCTGTAGACAACTGAAAGAGCTCTGCTTCTGCAGGCTGCCTAAGTATAAGCCCCGCATCTCCATGAGAATACTAAAGACACTTCGTGGTTTCCCATCATCTCCACTGTCACCCTAAAATTGTTCCATCACTTCCAAGCTTCCTCGTAAGAAGTTGGCAGCGTCTTCAAAATAAGTGAAGAACCCATAGCTATGGATAATCTAAGTTTCCTCACTAATTGTTAAATAAATATTTTTAGAATGTGTGACAAGTGCTCCTAGACAATGTTCTGAGAACTGAGGAAACGGTGGTGAATAAGACAGAGAATGGTAATATTCTCATGACACTGATTGTTTCCATTGCTTTGTTAAATCGATTAGCTCAGGTGTGGAAATCTTGTTTTCTTTTTTTAATTGAATTAAAATATTTTGTCCTTAAATACAACAAACACACACTTAACAACAGAGAATTGCATACAAACCTGTGCACCTATTACTTAGCTTTACGAATCCTAACATTTGGCTTCCTTTTCAATTTTCTTTTGCATATAATTAAAGTGTACAATTTCATACGTGTTGGCTTATGAAGCCTAAAAATGAACATATTTATGAACATAAAAATGAACATGTTTATGGCCCTTAAAAGTTTCCTCATACCCTTTAGTAATCCCTCTATTCACACGTCACCCTTAAGCCATCCCATCCCCAGACAGCCATTAATTTAATTTCTGTCACCAGAGATTAATTTGAATTTTCTAGAATATCATAGAAATGGAATCATGCAATGTGTACCCTTTTGTATCTGGCTTCTTTCACTCTGGATTTCATTTTGGATTCACCATGCTAATACGAGTATCGGAATGTATTCCTTTTGATTCTTTTGCTAAGTAGTATTCCATAATATGGCAATAGGACAGTTCTGCTCCAAATGGTTCTGACCTCTCTCCCGAGACCAGTGGAATAAACCTAACATATTATTCTCACGGCAACAGTTGAAGCACAAGAGCAAGCAAGCCTACTCTGTAGAAGTCTTTTCTAAGCTACAGTTTGCATTGTATCTGTCATCATGCTGTAAGTCAAAGCAAATCACATGCTAAGCCAAGGAACCAGAGTTACATCTCGCCTAAAACGGAAGAACCCTGCAAAATGATGTGGCAAAAGGCTTATACTGACAAAGGTCTGAAGAGCTGGGGCTATTGATGCACTCTACCACGAACTGATGTGCCACTATGTATGTACGTATGTATTTATTTATTGAGTTGGAGTCTCACTCTTGTCGCAGGCTGGAGTGCAGTGGCACGCCCACAGCCACTGCAGCCTCCACCTGCTGGGCTTAGGCGATCCCTTTGCTTCAGCCTTCCAAGTAGCTGGAACTCCAGATGCATGCCACCACACACAGCTAGTTTTTGTGATTTATTATAGAGATGAAGTCTTACCAAGTTGCCCAGGTTGGTTTCGAATCCCCCTGGCTTAGGCAGTCCTCTCGCCTCAGCCTCCCAAAGTGCTGGGATTACAGGCTGAGCCACCACGCCCCTCCTCACAATTTATTTAAGCAACCCCTGTGTTAGGATGTTTTCAGGCTTTTGCTATTATAAACAATGAAGCAAGACTGAGCACATATGTCATCTTTCACATATTCCTGTTTATCTGGAAGATAAAGCCTTAAAAGTGAAATTCTTGGTTAAAGAACATGAATTTTTGTAAGTTTAATAGGTATTGCCAAAGAACAGTTCAGAGATGATTGATGTGATAATTTATATTTCCACCAGCAGTGTTAGGGCTTTGTTATATTTTTAGAGGCTTTGCCACTCTTACACGTAAAATGTAATCTTTTTACGGCTCTGATTTGTATTTTTCTTGTTTTATAAATAAGATTGACAATTGACAATTTTTAAAATATATTTAAATCCATATTTCCTCTTTTGAATCGATCTGTCGTAGCTTCTGCTCATTTTTGTTCCAGTAGGGGTTTTTCTTTGCCTCCTTTTTGTTTTGTTTGTTTGTTGTTTTGTTTTATTTTTAAGAGACGAGATCTCACTCTGTATTTTGCCCAGGCTGGAGTAGTGTACATTCACAGATGTGATCGTTGTGCACAGCCTTGAACTCCTCCTGAACTCCACTGATCCTCCAGCTCTAGTCTCCTGAGTAGCTGAGACTACAGGAATATACCACCATGCCTTGCTGAGTGGATTTTTTTTTTTTTTTTGCTTTTTCCCAATTCATTTTTGTGTATTAAAAAGCTTATCAGTTTATTAAATTAGTTACAAACATTTCTTCGTCTGTTTTTTGACTTTGGTTTTGGAAGTTTTTTCATGTCAACATTTTCCATATTAATATACTCTTATTTACCATTCTCTTCTTTTATGGCTTCTGTGTTGTGTCTTATTTAAGGACTTTGTTTCTAAATTGTAACATTTCATTTTTTACATTTATGGGTGTATTTTTTCCCGACATTTGTTGACTCTAATATCTCTTCTTTTTGTTCTTGTTTTACTGATATTTTTCCTTTAAATTTTTGAAAAAATAGTTCAAAACTTATTATTAGTATTTTATCTGCTTTTTCTTTCTTGCTTTATTTTTAAATATTCTCTTTCTTCCAATAGCTTCAGAGTGTGCAAATAATTTTTGGTCTGGACTTTAAGTGTACCCACCATTCCCAGTGTGCTCATTGCAACTAATATGTAATTATTGTCCCTCCACCCTTCCCCGCCTCCCCTTTCTGAGTCTCCAGTTTCCATTATACCATTCTCTATGTCTTTGTGGATTCTTAGTTTAGCTCCCATTTATGAGCGAGAACTTGCAGCGTCTGGTTTTCTGTTCCTGAGTTACCTCTCTTTGGGTGATGTTCTCCAATTCCATCCAAGTTGCTGCAAAAGACATGATTCAATTTTTTTTGATGGCTGAATAGTATTCCATAGTGTATATATACCATATTTTCATTATCCACTGATCAGTAGTTGGGATTTAGGTTGATTCCACATCTTGGTGAACATGTGGGTGCAGGTGTCTTTTTTATATAAGGACCTCATTTCTTTGTGTAGGTACCTAGTAGTGGAATTTCTGGATCAAATGGCAGATGTACAATTAGTTCTTTGAGAAATCGTCATACTGATTTCCATAAAGGTTGTATTAATTTACATTCCCATTAACAGTGTATAAGTGTTCACTTTTCTCTGCACCTGTGCCAGCACCTATTTTATTTTAATTTTTTGAATTAAAAAAATGACTGGTGTAAGGTGGTATCTCATTGTGGTTTTGATTTGCGTTTCCCTGAAAATTAGAGATGTTGACCTTTGCTTCATGATTGTTGATCATTTTTATACCTTCTTTTGAGAGATACCTCTTCATGTCATTTTCCCACTTTTTAATGGGGTTATTTGCTTTTTTCTTGCTGATCTGCTTGAGTTCTTTGTAGATTCTAGATATTAGTCCTTTGTCAGATGTATTTTCCAAACATCTTCTCTCACTCTGTAGGTTGCTTATTTGCTTTATTGATTATTTCTTTTGCTGTGCAGAAGCTTTTTAGTTTAATTAAGTTCCACTCATTTATTTTTGTTTTTGTCGCATTTGCTTTTGGGAGTTTAGCCATAAATTCTTTGCCTAAACGATGACCAGAAGAGTTTTTCCTAGGTTTTCATATAGGAATTATATGGTTTCAGGTCTAATATTTAAGTCTTTAATCCATCTTGAGTTAATTTTTGTATATGGGAAGAGATAGGGATCGTTTTATTTTTCTGCATGTAGCTATTCAATTTTCTTAGCACCATTTGTTGAATAGGGTGTCCTTTCCCTGGTGTATGTTTTTGTCTGCTTTGTCAAAGATCAGTTGGTTGTAGGTATTTGAGTTCATTTCTGGATTTTCTGTTCTGTTCCATCGGTCCTTATGTCTGCTCTTATAGTAAGTTGGTGCAAAAGTAATTGCGGTTTTGGACTGTGAATTTTAAATTATTATAACTAGACTCAAACACATCTTTATTAATCAAAATAGGAATCATTGCAATCCATACATTTTTGCCAATGAGAAATAAGCTTGTTTATTTCTGTAGCATAAAAATTCTTGCTCTGGGAGTCAATGAACTCCTGGAAAGCATTTTCTGCATCCCGCTGGTTGTGGAAGCATTGTCCCTGCAAAAAGTTGCTGAGATGCTTGAAGAAGTGGCAGTCAGTCGATTGGCGAGAGGTCAGGTGAATGTGACACATGAGGCAAACTTTGCAGTCCAATTCATTCAACTTTTGAAGCATTGGCTGAGTGGTGTGTAGTCGGGAGTTGTTGTAGAGAAGAATCGGGCCCTTTCTGTTGACCAAAGCTGGCTGCAAGCATGGCAGTTTTCAAAGCATCTCATCGATTTGCTGAGCATACTTCACAGATGTAATGGCTTCACTGGGATTCAGAAAGCTGTAGTGGATCCGACCAGCAGCAGACCACCAAACAGTGACCATGACCCTTTTTTGGTGCAAGTGTGGCTTTGGAAAGTGCTTTGGAGCTTCTTCTCAGTCCAGCTACTGAGCTGGTCATTGCCAGGTGTCGTGTGCAATCCACTTTTCATCACACATCACAATCCTATTAAGAAATGGTTCCTTGTTGTTGCATAGAATAAGGAGGACGACGCTTTGAAATGATGACATTTTTATTTTCGGTCAGTTCATGTGGCACCAACTTATTGAGCTTTTTCATCTTTCCAATTGCTTCAAATGCCGAACGACTATAGAATCATCCACGTTGAGTTCTTTGGCAACTTCTCAGGTAGTTGTAAGAGAATCAGCTTCGATGATTGCTCTCAACTGGTCATTGTCAACTTCTGATGGCCAGCCACTATACTCCTCATCTTCAAACCTCTCGTCTTCTTCACAAAACTTCTTGACCATCACTGCACTGTACACTCATTAGCAGTTCCTGGGTCAAATATGTCGTTGATGTTGTGAGTTGTCTCTGCTGCTTTACAACACACTTTGAACTCAAATAAGAAAATTGTTTGAATTTGTTTTTTGTCTAACATTATTTCCATAGTCTAAAATAGATATAAAATAAATATCAAGTCATTAGCAAAAATAAAATAAAGCAAGAAATGCTCATTAAAATGATGTATAACATAACCCCATTTACTTTTTATTTATTTATTTATTTATTTATTTATTTATTGAGTTGGAGTCTCACTCTGTCACCCAGACTGGAGTGCAGTGGCATGCTCCTGGCCACCATAGCCTCGACCTGCTGGGCTCCGGCGATACTTCTGCCTCAGTCTACCAAGTAGCTGGAACTACAGTTGTGTGCTACCACAACTGGCTAATTTTTTATTTATTGTAGAGATGAGGTCTCACCAAGTTGCCCAGGCTGGTCTTGAACCCGCGGGCTCAGGCAATTCACTCACCTCGGCCTCCCAAATCGCGGGATTACAAACTGAGACACCGAGCCTGGCCTCACATTTATTTAAGAGTGTATTCCAATATCAAATGGCAAATATCACAATGTAAAAACCAAAATTACTTTTGCGTGAACCTAGCAGTATCATGGTGTTTGATTACTACAGCCTTGTAGTATAATTTGAAGTTGAGTGATATGATGCCTCCAGCTTTGTTCTTTTTGCTTAGGATTGCTGTGGCTATTCTGGCTCTTTTTAAATTCCATATGAATTTTAGGATTGTTTTTTCTGATTCTGTGAGAAATGACACTGGTGGTTTGATAGGGATTGTGCTGAATTGGTAGATTACTTTAGATAATATGGTCATTTTGACAATGTTGAGTCTTCCAATCCATGAGCATGGGATGTTTCTTCATTTGTTTTTATCCTTCACAATTTCTGTCTTCAGAGTTTTGTAGTTCTCCTTGTAGAGATCTTTAACATATTTGGTGAAATATATCACCAAATATTTTAGTTTCTTAGTTGCCATTATAAATGGAATTGAGTTCTTGATTTGATTCACAATTTGGTTGCTACTGGTGTATGGCAGTGCTCCTGATTTGTGTGTGTTGATTTTGTATCCTGAAATGTTACCAAATTTATATATCAAGTCCAAGTTTCTTTCAAAGGAGTCTTTAGGATCCTCTAGGTATAAGATCATATCATTGGCAAACAGAGATAATTTGCCTTCTTCTTTTCCAATTTGGATACATTTCTTTCTCTTGCCTGATTGTTCTGTCTAGGACTTCCAGTACTATGTTGAATAAGAGTGGTGAAAGTGGATACTCTTGCCTTGTTCTAGTTCTGAGGGGGAATGCATTTAACTTTTCTCCATTTGGGATTACATTGGCTGTGGGCTTGTCATATATGGTTTTTATTATTTTGAGGAATGCTCCCTATATGCCGATTTTACTGAAGGTTTTTATTATGAAGGATGCTGGATTTTATCAAATGCTTTTTATGATTTTTTTTTTTTTTTTTTAGTTATTTTTCTGGAGTGGATAACATTTATTGACTTGTGTATGTTGAGCCACTCTTGCATTCCTGGAATGAAACCCAGTGTGTTGTGGTGTATGATTTTTTTAATGTGCTGTTTAATTCAATTTGCTGACATTGTGTTGAGGATTTTTGTGTCTATGTTCATAAGGGAGACTGGTCTGTAGTTTTCTTTTTTAGTTGTGTCTTTTCCTGACTTTGATATGAGAGTGATACTGGCCTCATAGAATGAAGTAGGGAGGATTACCTCCTCTTCAATCTTGTGGAATAGCATCAGTAAAATTGCTACCCGTTCTTCATTGAAGGTCTGTTAG